>JAUJYZ010000132.1:1057500-1212500 GCA_033675265.1 Actinostola sp. cb2023
AAACGCTCAACATCTTTTAGAGTGGGCCCACACGAATCGGCGTATGCGTTTGTATGTGAGAGCGTATTGAAAAGGAACTGATGGATGACTTGCCTTGGATACAACATAATTTCTCTTCTGCACAGGTCAACTGCTTCTTTCACTTCTAGTCGTCGAAGACCATGACTTAGCACTATCTCAGTATCTGCCCTGAGCAGATATACGATATACGATATACGCTCGGAAACTATTTGATCCGTTTATTGAGCGAATCATACTTTCGGATTTATTCGACGTTCGGAAAATATTCGACCCGTTTGTGGCGCCATGAATATGCAACCTCAAGTGACCTCAAGTACGTTTAAAGATGTACCATATACGTACCTCGAACAGTCGGAGATCTTTATCGATGCTCATCGACACAAATAATCTCTCTCGTCACGCAACAGTCATTGTCATAATACCCGACTATTCAGCTTCTTCTTCTGTAATAGATCCCTAAAATCTAAGGACGTTTTGATTTCGATTATATTTTTTGCCGTTCACTGACCTGTTTTGAACGTGGAAATTCTGTTTTAAATAGCGCTACGCGGCAGTTCTAAAATTAGGTCGCGTAATAGATGTATGACTCACACAAGGATCATACAACTGTCATCGTACTGAAAAGAACACGGATTTTCGAACATTGACCTTGCTCGCCTTTGCTTTGATGTAGTTTTGAAGTACGATTTTTACGATTCCTTTTCCTTCTGAATTTTTCAAACGTGGAATAAAATAAACATCCATCATGAGTTATTGAAAATAACTCGACTGGCTCGACTGTTTGCAAGGCTTCAGTCAATCATGCTTCTTCAATACAATATCATTTCTCTGACGTCATGACAATCAGTGACAGTTGAGTGACGAGGGAGACTATGTGTCGGGTGAGTACGTACATGATACGTCTTGAGGTTGCATAGGTCAGATGGTTCTGATAACGCCCTCACGTTTGTTTTTGTTAAATATATTTTAAGCGAGCTTCTAGTCCTTCTACCACTTCTAGTCATTGAACGATGAACTAGAATCCTGACCTTTTAATAGCTTGAAGATCTACAGCTGCTTTCAAAACTAAGATTCAAGTCTACTTGAGTCCTGTGTGTCGTTTGTTTTCCCTTATCTGCCGAGTAATCTTGAAACTCGGTACGATCAAATACGTCACATACTTTCTTCATTCTTTGACCAAACAAAACTAAAAAAACCAAGAAAGTCCATTTTATAACTCGGGCTTCCTTCGGAAGGGCCCGAGTAATTAGCTCCCTAAAATCTAATGATGGACGAAAATCCTGCTTGGCCAGGAGTTCCAGCTGATCATCCGATCCGCGTCGAGTGAACGCTCTATGAGCGTCTAGTTGTGGCTACTGCGCTTGCGCAGCTAGCCACTATTGCCATCGTCTGAGTTTTCCGAAAGTAAGTAAGTAAGTAAGTAAGTAAGTAAGTAAGTAAGTAAGTAAGTAAGTAAGTAAGTAAGTAAGTAAGTAACAATAGATAAACTTCGGAACCAATCACCACCCAAGTAGAGAAATCTCGCTGATAGATAAACTACTTCGGAACCAATCACCACCCGAGTAAAGAAATCGCCATAACACTTCGTATTACCGAGAGCGAGCCGAGATCGGCGTACGTGCTCAACCGATTTGCTTCCTCATGATTGTCTGCATCGAGTTGCATCGAGTCCGCGTTTTTACCTAGTAAGTAATAATGTTTAGTTTCAGAAAATTCACCAATATTATTTATCACAGCTTTCATTCTGTCTTTCTAAACGGTCAGATGAAAGGTTCTGTAAGTGCTATTCAACTTTTAGGCCTATGTTTACGCCGAGATTCGCAACTACTCCAACCTGAACTGACAAGACAGCGAAACAACGCTCGTTGATTTTAACTGACTGACAAGACAGCGAAAACAACGCTCGCTGATTTTAAACAATGAGCTCCATTTGGAGATACAAAAGCCCATAATGAGAAAACAAAAGCCCTTTAAGGGAATATATGAGCCTCTTCGGAGGATAAATGAGCCTCTTTTGTATGGCGCGTTTTTCGTGTCAAAATTCAAACATCCAACCTTCAGTTCAAACATCCAATCCTTCAGTTCAAACATCCAATCCTTCAGTTCAAACATCCAATCCTTCATTAAAACATCCAATCCTTCAGTTTAAACATCCAATCCTTCATTAAAACATCCAATCCTTCAGTTTAAACTTCCAATCCTTCGTTAAAATATCCAATCGTTCGGTTAAACATCTGATCCTTCGGTTAAACATCTGATCCTTCGGTTCAAACATTGAAATTTGGATTCAAAGTCGGCGACGTTCGGTGGTCTGTGGACGTTCGGTGGTCTGTGGACGTTCGGTGGTCTGTGGACGTTCGGTGCTCTGTGGACGTTCGGTGCTCTGTGGACGTTCGGTGCTCTGTGGACGTTCGGTGCTCTGTGGACGTTCGGTGCTCTGTGGACGTTCGGTGCTCTGTGGACGTTCGGTGCTCTGTGGACGTTCGGTGCTCTGTGGACGCTCGGTGCTCACTAGGACGGTCAAAATAATTACGCTGAGGACTGGGAGCTGTGAAATATGATATTTTCAGACAACATAGTTCTGTGGTCGCACGTGGTTTTACACAACTATGAAATGAATAAATGCCGGAAAAATAAATGTGCCTTATTAGTTTGTGGTTGCCGTCTATATGCCATAAAGCATTTGGTCCACCAACGGCTGTACACTCTTCTCTGCACAGTATTCCTCCACCTAGTTATGATGCCTTCTGGGTCGACCTTGCGCCTCCCGTACTCTATGTTGCTGCGTATCTTGTACCCTCTTGCCTTGAGGTAACCTTGCATCATCCTATACCCACTTCTTGGGCACTGCTTTTGTATATCATGAATAACCTCGCATAATTCATTGTCTGAAATGTTGCTAAACGGTCTTGAAGTATAGAGTACCGAAGTGTGACGTCACGAAAACAATAATTTGCGCTTTATCAACTTTCGATCCCCGATTTCGAAAGAACATCAATAAAGAAGCTTAAATGCCAAATTTGAGAGCAATCGGTTAAATAGCGGCTGAGATATGGCCAGTTGACGGCTATAATTTCCCCACACAAATCACTGTAATTGGTCATCACTTCGGCACTCTATTATTAGGCCCTGTTTACAAGGAGGGAGGGTAACTCTAGCACTAGGGTTACCCTAGTACTAGGGTCAAAGATAGCCCGGGTTTACAAGCGAAATTTCTAGACTAGGGTTACCCTTCTCCTCGAGTCAATTCAATTGCTTGGTAACCGCGCAAGGCTTCGTCAGGCCCTTCGTCATAACAAACAAAATGGCGGAAATGAAAAAAGTCGAGGCTTTTAAAGTCGTACGACGACTTATATTCTTGTATAATACACAAAATGTCTTATGAAAAATGTCGCTCCACGTCTTTTTATCTTTTCGGGCTACTTTTCCTTTTGTTTTTAGCTGTCACTGGCCCTACTTTTCGCTTTTCTAAACGCTTCTGGCGCCACTGTCTTGATCAACCGCCAAATTGTACTCGTCGATTGAAAAGGCCTGGAAACCAGTAAAAGTTGTCCCGGGTAGGCGAGTTAACTCGGGCAAAACCGTTTACAAGGGAAAAAGATAACCCTAGTGGTAGGGTAACCCTATCCAAGTACTAGGGTTACCCTAGCAGTAGGGTAACCCTACCAGCCTTGTAAACACGTACGCGAAAAATACAAGAAACGTACGAGAGCTAGGGTAACCCTAGTACTAGGGTAACCCTACTGCTAGGGTTACCCTCCCTCCTTGTAAACAGGGCCTTAATACCACAATCAGACATTCTGCGTCTGACACTGCTAACAGATACACCTAGCATCAGTAGCAGCAATGTCTACAACACTGAATGAGTTTTCTATGAAATACTCTAGCTGTTGGACTGAAATGTTCAGCTTTGGTCTTCCTGGATTTCCAGTACGGTTGCAACTTGTTTGATAATTTCTACATGTAGATGTTTCCAAATTGGCGATTTTCTCGCAAATTATTTGATAACATTCTGTCAGATTGCTGATGACCTTATCCAGAATGTCTCTACTTTCATCAGCACGGGGAACTATAGCACTGTGTTGGAATAACAGATCAATCTGACATTGAAAATAATCAAGAGTTGATGCATCTGGCTCACTTCCATCGATTATAATCCTTTCGAAATTATGAGCTAAGGAACGAGCACGTATTTCAAGACACTCAGCTGCTGTTTGTATGTCGTCTACATCCAGCATATTACGCAATCAGTACTTTTACATATTGGAATAAATATGTTGTCTGAAAATACTCGTCAAATGTATCGGAAAAAAAATCATATTTCACAGCTCCCAGTCCTCAGCGTAATTATTTTGACCGTCCTAGTGAGCACCGAACGTCCACAGAGCACCGAACGTCCACAGAGCACCGAACGTCCACAGAGCACCGAACGTCCACAGAACACCGAACGTCCACAGAGCACCGAACGTCCACAGAGCACCGAACGTCCACAGAGCACCGAACGTCCACAGAGCACCGAACGTCCACAGAGCACCGAACGTCCACAGAGCACCGAACGTCCACAGAGCACCGAACGTCCACAGAGCACCGAACGTCCACAGAGCACCGAACGTCCACAGAGCACCGAACGTCCACAGAGCAACGAACGTCCACAGAGCAACGAACGTCGCCGACTTTGAATCCAAATTTCAATGTTTGAACCGAAGGATCAGATGTTTAACCGAACGATCAGATGTTTAACCGAACGATTGGATGTTTTAACGAAGGATTGGAAGTTTAAACTGAAGGATTGGATGTTTTAATGAAGGATTGGATGTTTGAACTGAAGGATTGGATGTTTGAACTGAAGGATTGGATGTTTGAATTTTGACACGAAAAACGCGCCATACTTTTGAGGACAATTGAGCCCCATTGTGGGCCTGATAATTCAGCCCGTTTACGGGATCAATGAAGCCCTTCGGGGAATTGAAAACCTTGTATTACAGGGAGCACGTCCTTGTCATATTAATGGGCTGTCGTTAAAACGCGGGCTGCGGACTGCGGGCTGCGGACTGCGGACTGCGGGCTGCGGACTGCGGACTGCGGACTGCGGACTGCGGACTGCGGACTGCGGGCTGCGGACTGCGGGCTGCGGACTGCGGACTGCGGGCTGCGGACTGCGGGCTGCGGACTGTAGAATTGGTAGAACTAAGAAACTGAAACGAAATAATAAATAAATAAATGGAAAAATAAAAGTTCATTCAAATTAAACCGGCACCGGGTATGATAGCTCTTAATTCAGCAAGAGAATATGAAATTCAGTCATTACCTGACAAAGTAAATCACTCATCACTACACAGACCTTGAAATTTTATATACGCCGTAGCACATAGACATAAGCGGGTTCCCGTCGAGCGGTTACTGATCTTCGAAACACCCTGGATGTATTCGAATTTCGACAGCAAATGAAATCCGACTAACTAAAACAGCCAAATAATAACGGAGAGCTTGGACTGAATGAAATCCCTACTTCTGAATGGACTTTACGATGAGCCTGCAGCGTGAAAAAGTATACTGAAGATAGTCACGTAAATAACAGTGAAAATGGCGTATGTATCAATCATATCAAGCCGGTTGCGGCGGAATATTAGTATAAACGCATATGTATGAAGACGATTTCTAAAGGAGTGATTTACTTTGTCAACTAATGACTGAATTTCATCAGTAGCTGTCATACCCGGTGCCGGTTTGTGCATGTTGTTTGACCTTTTGGTCATCACAACAGTATTGTTGCGAATGCTAAACGATATAGCTAGATATCCACAACAGGTCACAAGATTTATTCACTAAAACTCTGTAGTCAGTTACAATCACAAGCAAAAAACCTTTCACAATGTCCTTGGCGGCATTTCCTCACTTTTTCGTCACGGGTCACTGATCCCAAGCTGTCAAAGCTAAATTATCTGATTGGCTAATTTATGTAATATTTAACTTGAACTCAATATTCATTTCCGACAAGTATGTTTCCATTAGCTAGATACTGTAGTTGAACGATGTTTAAAATTATTTTTATAAAGCATTATCAGGCTTATATGGGCAAGAAAGGGTCTAGAGAATTCAGAATGGTATATATAACCAGCAACGTAACCATGTATATTTTAAAAGACTGGTCAAACAGATATTTGTTTAGATTGGTCTGAAGAAATTGCTTCATTGACCTACCTTGAAAATGCCGAGGTGGACAATTCTTCAGTCATCGTCACTCGAGGAATCGTTGATGCAAATGGCATAGTTCTTCGACACATACTGTTGTGATGACCAAAAGGTCAAACAACATGCACAAACCGGCACCGGGTATGACAACTCTTAAATTCAGCAAGAGAATACTGATGAAATTCAGTCATTAGTTGACAAAGTAAATTACTCCTTTAGAAATCGTCTTCATACATATGCGTTTTTATATACTAATACTCCGCCGCAACCGGCTTGATATGATTGATATACTTACATACGCCATTTTCACTGTTATTTACGTGACTATCTTCAGTATACTTTTTCACGCTGCAGGCTCATCGTAAAGTCCATTCAGAAGTAGGGATTTCATTCAGTCCAAGCTCTCCGTTATTATTTGGCTGTTTTAGTTAGTCGGATTTCATTTGCTGTCGAAATTCGAATACATCCAGGATGCTTCGAAGCTCAGTAACCGCTCGATCGACGGGAACCCGCTTATGTCTATGTGCTACGGCGTATATAAAATTTCAGGGTCTGTGTAGTGATGAGTGATTTACTTTGTCAGGTAATGACTGAATTTCATATTCTCTTGCTGAATTTAAGAGCTATCATACCCGGTGCCGGTTTAATTTGAATGAACTTTTAATTTTCCATTTATTTATTTATTATTTCGTTTCAGTTTCTTAGTTCTACCAATTCTACAGTCCGCAGCCCGCAGTCCGCAGCCCGCAGACCGCAGTCCGCAGCCCGCAGTCCGCAGCCCGCAGACCGCAGTCCGCAGCCCGCAGTCCGCAGCCCGCAGTCCGCAGCCCGCGTTTTAACGACAGCCCATATTAATGTACCTTTCACATTTGAGTACGTGCTCAACCGTGTATTGCTTCCTCATCGAGTTTCATCGATAACCAATCACCACCCAAGGACCACCCAAGTAGAGAAATCTCGCTGATCTATTTTTGTGCAAATATATATATACCAGTAGCCACATGTACCCCTAAGGGTACCTATTTTTTTAATTTGAATTTAAGTATGTTAAATTATGATAATTATATGAGGCTAGTCGTATTTTGATCACAGCCGGATTAAAGAAATAAATTATTATATTATTATTGTTGTTGCATGTATAATATCTATAATAGCCTTCAATATCGAGCAATAGAAGCTTCTAGCTCTAACAACTGTTACTGAAATGTTTAGTGTGGGATTTGAACATTCTCGAATAACCGGCTTGGACGAAATTGGGCAAGATGTTTTTGATAATAATTATAATATAGGAAAGACGCAAGATATTTTGCGCTCTAGTGCTTCTTGGATGATGTACAGAGCCATCGTTGCACACTAAGGCCGTGTTCAGTTACAGGTGGTTTACTGAAGTAAACGAGTGTAAACACGGCATAACTGAAAGTAACCCGAGGCCATTCATGGTGAAGTAAATTAAACAGGTTTCAACAAAAAATTAACAGGTTCATCGAAGATGATTATCAGGGGATCCCTAACGAAAAATAAATACCGGTATCATAATATATAAAAAATAATTGTCTATTTCAATAAGTCTTAATTATTTCAGTACATAATATTACATGTGATATAAGTCAATAAGGCAATTAACAATCAGTTGAATCATGCCGAACCGGTAAATCACGTAAATCACGTCGAACAGGTTTGCAGAAAAGATTGCATAATTTAAAAGTACTTATATATTGCCATTGATCGTCGTCGTATCAATGTAAAGACGGTCATTATTATGGTTTTACTCAAACACTTTCGGTCTTACTTGAACTAAGGCAAATGCAGAGGTTATGAAGCAAACCTTATTTCACACGTACAACAAGTATATAAAATTGATCAGCGGTTGGCCAGTCTACTCTCATCAGGTAATTTTATCGAATACATGTTGATACTTTAAAACTTACAAACGTGGACTTGAGCGAGGGTAATGACTCCTAGTCAGTCCAATATTGTTTTATCTGACTATAAAAGCGTTTGTTGAACGTATTTGAAAAATGGTGACAAAATATTGTGGAAACGTTTTTCAAACGGAATAAATATCTCAATTATCGACAACTAAGCCGTGTTTACATTTGATTTGTACCTTGCTAAAGCGCCCACTATTTAAATAGTTTGTTCAACTAAGTTTTATTGTTTGAAGCGAGCTTTCTCATCAAAAAGCTAAAGTCCAGACTATTCACCTCACAAAACTGTTTGTTGGATATCTTGTTTATATCGTTATAAGAAAATTTCGTCAAATTCAAATTCAAATTCTGTCACGCATTTTCAAAGCCGTAGAAATAGGAAAATTCTTTGAAATAATACGATTTTAACTGTAGATGATGGGTAACTTTATTTTGATGAATATTGCTATTGAAAAATTGGAAGTGTTTGCAATATAAACATGATTTTCAGCCTTCATGATTTAGCCTCCTACGCTGACGTTCTAGAAAAATCGAATAAACACTCTTAGATTTTAGGGAACTATTTCAGAAAAATAACAGCGGTACAAAGTATAGAAGACATTGACTTCGTTTAAATTTCAATCTTGTGTCAGTTGTGCGATTGAAGTGATTTTTAAAATCTCCTTAGTCATCGAATTCTTCGATTGCAAGTGACGTCATATACCACGAAAATTAATACTAAAATTTAGTTATAAATCCTATCAACTTGATTCTTTGCAGTGTTTTAGAGAATTGTGATATGAATTATTGTAGACATTTTCAGATGGGCTCGATGTTTTGTGTCCGAGTTATCGAAGTTTGAATTTTGTCACGCAACTCTTACCAAACGCTAGTCACGTCGTCACGTCTCTGAAAAGTCGTGGAAAACAACATATTTGTACCAATTTAAAAGTTTTTAGTTTTCTACATGCTTAGAAGTTCTATTTATAAGTAGAGGTAATCATACGGTTTCGAGTTCAATTTGGAAATAATTTGCACGAGCTAGTATTGAGCTCTTTGAAAAACACACGAGTGCAAATTATTCCAAATTGAACGAGAAATCGTATGATTACCAATTAAAATAATATTCATACCCAATACTTTGCCACCAGAGTAGAAACCTGTACTATCAAAGGGACTCTACCTATCTCACCATACACAGCTAAATTTGTAGATTTAGAATGAACCCCTAGAATGCGCTTAAAAAAATTCAACTGCAAGGAATCTAGCTTATTTACTATACTGAAAAAATTCTTTTTAAAAACGTCAAAGGAAGACATTTTTCCCAATAGGTTCACGCCCCAGATTCACAACCATATAATAGAACTGGAACTACTACTGAAGAAAATAATTTTAGTAATACTTTTATAGGTATATTTTTGCATTTGAGAGTTTTTAAACTCTAAAAACATTTTTAAAAAAACATTAGAAACATTAAAAACATTAGACAATGATAAGCCCGTAATGCCTTGTTATATAAAGTTTTCATAGCTATCTTAAAATTACCTGCAAAGTTAAGCCCAAGCATATATATTCGTCTACACAATCTAACAGTTTGTCACCAAGACCACTTTGATGAGATAAATAGTCGTCTTTGGGATTGTGTTCCAAAGATCAATATCTTAGATTTCTTCAAATTAACCTGTAACTTCCATTTTCGAGTATATGATTCAAGTTTCCGAAGACAACATTTTAATCCAGATTCAGACTCCGATAAGATTACTAAATTGTCAGCATACAGTAAACAACTTAAATCAGTTTCACCAAGTTTCACTGGATAACAAGAAGAAGTAAACAATTTAGGTATATCATTAATGAAAATGTTAAACAATGTTGGACTTAAATTACATCCCTGTTTCACGCCTACATCAGATTGAAAAAAGGGGGTGACACCTTGTTCTAATTTGAAGACTTGAGAAGTAGCAAAAGCCGTGTATGAGTATCCAGCCAGAAAACGTTGGATCTAATGTATAGATCTAAATGGTCAAATACAATGTTAAATGAAGCAAGTTTTAACTGAAGAATATATATCTAATAAGATAGCAACAAACTTTCTACTACATCCATATTTTTTATAGTGAAATTAAGTGATGTATATCAACTCTAAGCTTGAATTTATTTTTTGAAATCTTGGGCGCCATGTTGGAGGACATCAGCTTATCATCCAACATGGCGCCGCTATACAAACACACTCTGGAATATTTGGAAACTTCGTTCGCCCATAGCTCGGTAAAGAAATGCTCTAGTGCTGCACAATCTGGCCCAGAGTTGTTATTTTGACAGCTCTACAAGCTCATAAGCATTTAATTGTATTTGGCAAAGGAAATAATATTTCGAAATTTAAGAACAGCCAAATACCACGTGGTTGCAAACGAAGAATACGTATATAGTCCGTTCACACTGCACGCTAGTATACCTGTCAAATAGCACCTGACAGGAGTGAGGTAAGGGTAATTTGCTGAATCAGCCGCCATTTTGAACGCGCAAATGGCCTGGTAACTATTTTGAAAATTTCGGAGGAAACTGTTTTAGGTTTGACAGGGGTTAATCTTTCTGAAAGAGAGTGGCTTCAGTTACGGAGGATATCAGCGAATAGGAGAGATACAAGAAACCTAATGGTTCGAAGGAAGAGGATACGTAAAGCGTTTCTTTTCACTTTTACAACGATTATTACTGATTTGCCAATCAGAATGGCGAACGATGAAAATCCACTAGTGAAAAAAGTCGTACGGAGAAATACGTCCCACCGAACTGCGCCGGTTTCCTGTCAACAAAGATTTGCCAAGGTTTGCTTTTTTGACGACTCCACTAAAAGATGGGCAAGAATTCATACGAACCAGTAGTTTCCGAAGTTTGATTGCAAGAAGACAAACATTACAGCGTCAAAAGTACAAGCTAAGTACCTCACTAAATACAATTGAGAGAAAGTTTTGTCTCCCTTGAAACTGTGCTAAAACAATTTTATTTATTCCTGTAAAGCAGACAAAAAGCTATGAATAAAAGCAGAACATGGCATTATGAAATTCATTTTATTTGAATGTTGTTGTTGATCTAATTTTGAATTTGAAGGTCATATTTTTCAGAACTACAAAATATTTTGCTCGTCGATAAAGTATTATGCAAATGAGCATGAACAACAACTTTCGCCGAGAATGTCAAACAATTTTAATATGGGTTTTGAAATCTCAGTATGCATATAATAAACACGATACAGCACGGTCAATTCGGTCCACTTTTGGCGCGCTTTGCCGTTCACACCTGGATCGGACAAGCTTAGATCGTGCTCGAATCGATCCGAGACCACTTCCTGATGCGGTCTCGCTCAGATCGTTCTCAGATCGATCTAGCAAACTTTCGATCGTTCACACTGGGCTCGCTTTTGGGCTGGATCGGTCTCAGATCGATCTAACTGTCTAGTGTGAACGGCCCCTTTGAAGAATCGTTGTCGGGTTCAAAATCATAGAACATTTAGCTGAGACAGCTAGGATGTATGGGTAAGCGGTAAATCAGCTAAGTTTTAGAGTCGTTTTCGTATGAGTGGGAAGTAGCTACGGTACGGTTCGTGCCGTGGCGTGACCGTATCGCGCCATCATCATGCCGTATCCAAGCATTCTGATTGGCTGAGCGATGATTTTGCGCGCTGTGATTGGTTGAATACAATGTCTTCGATTCCGTACCGTGACCGTAACTCCGTACCGTAGGTTTCCCACTCATACGAAAACGACTCTATGTAGTCACTGAGTCACTGAGTAACTCAGTCAGAGGAAAATTTTGGTGTTTTATAATATTGAAACAAATGGTCTCTCTAAGCAAGTTCTATACATATTCGGGAAATAAATTACGAATAAGCGACGTTATTTGACTCGTTTTCCGCTTTCCCAGGTATCCCCATGTGTGGTCTCAGCTTCTATGTTCTATGATTTTGAACCC
Organism: Actinostola sp. cb2023; assembly: GCA_033675265.1. NCBI lineage: Eukaryota > Metazoa > Cnidaria > Anthozoa > Actiniaria > Actinostolidae > Actinostola > Actinostola sp. cb2023. The sequence goes on from JAUJYZ010000132.1 coordinate 1,069,590, forward strand.
GACAACGATTCTGCAATTTAGTGTACATGGCGAGCGAAATGCAAAACATCCTTCGTGGTGTGACTGTGAAAATCGTATACATGTAGATGACTACCGAATGCGAAAAACACGTTCGTCTATTATAACTGTTTTAGACGTAAAATTACAATTTCTTCATTGACTTTGCTGTTAGAAAATCATTTTACCCCGTTGTTCATGTACAACTATTGTCATTGAAACTTAGGGTGCGTTCGATCGTTCGATTAACCTTATTTCAGAATAGGAATAGACGAAATAACATCCCTAAATCGCTGTCACGCAGCTACTGTCCACTGTAAAATGAAACATTCCCTTGTTGTATTATAATAAAGCTACAAGGAAAAGTTGGTAGTTTTAAATGTGCTGAAATAAAAGCATCCAAGTGTTTATTCCGTGTATTCCTATTCTAGAATAGAGTCAATTAAAAATTGTGGGCGGGGCAACGCCCTTTTCATTGAAGCACTCAAGTGAAGCAAGCATTGGAGTAATATACGCTTTTATTTGAAAACGAATTCTTTTTTCATATGTATATGATTCCAAAACAGAGTTTACTTCCCAAAATGGACGCGTAAAAACGATTCGAAAACGTTCGGGACAAAAACCGCTGGATCCTCGAGCATGACGGGCGTACGGCCGATGGGTGACTCGTATGGAAATTAACCACAATCATACATGCATAAAGCTCAACTAATAAACAGGATTAAAACAGGTTTAGTCTGGTATTGCACTTGTATCGCGATAAATGCTCACATCATTTAAATAAAGACTATTATTATTAATATTATCATGGATCGTGCTCAGCAAACACGTTCTAATCAATAATAATACTGACAGGATTTCAAGACAGCTGATTTTAACTTGAGTTTATCTGAATTTCCATTAGGACAATCATAAACAATCGTAATGTCTGGAAAAGACCAATGCACGAAGATGAAATTCACATCGGTAAGTTTTGCAACTTTCATAGTTTCATATTACTTCTTACCATAATCATATTACACCAAACTTGTACAAACTTCACTAGCGATGCAACATAAGCGCAACGATCAACATTGTAATACTAACTGTACATATTGTGGCATTTTGCTGGGCTTGTGCTTATGCTTGCGTTATGTTGAAGGCGTTCAAGACTTGTACTTGATAGTAATCCAACCGGAAATGTTCAAAGGGACAAAGTTTGTTCAACGTTTCTGTTGGAAATAATATTCTAAATGCAAATACTACTCTTTAACCCTAATGAGTTTCGGACGCAGATTTGAACCTCGATTACTGCAACATCACGAAACTGTCTTCGAATGAAACGATCGAGTTGTGATCAAAGGAGCTCAAAAGAATATTGTGAGAAAAAAACAAAGCTACTGGAAAGCAAAGATAGAATTAATTTATGTGCAATGCTGTTCGAGTATTGTATTGTACTCCAACACTCAACACACCGACCAACACACCAAAACCCAGTATACCGCACCTCACCTCTCTGCATGGAGATAAGAAAGACACAAGAACTAGTTTATGTACAATACCACATTTTGTAAATTTATTTGATGCTATGATTCTGAATTGTATTGGTAAAGCCAACTTTTAGATCGTAAAGTTACGCATCATTGCCACAGACATCGTTCGTGATTCAGGCGATTCATGAATATGCGAAAAGAAAATTCAATAATTATATACATTGTGTTTTATTGATAGGCAACAAATAAGACATATATACATTATTGATTATACAGTGTTTGTCTCTGACTTCTGTTTTTCTATATAGACGTTTCGGCCATTAATCAATGGCCTTCATCAGTATTAATCGGAAACGTTGCGATCTTTGAAATATATTTAAGATATATATCAAAATAGGACATATCCCATCGGGACCGTACATAAAACTACGGCTTTAAAATTTGTTTAAATTAAAAAACGCACTGCACTTTCAGTCGGGCAATTTGGTGGTATATAGATCAGACTAGACCCAAGACAAAGCGACTAAAGGAAGGATTATCAGTAGAAGCAGCGATATTCCTTAAAATAATACGAAAATGAGATCGTTATATAAGTCTATTATGCAAACATTATAGTTTGAACTTAAAGGATTACACGAGTAAGACTCTCCGAAGTAAATTTATTCAGATTCAACTGCAAACCAGACTTGTGTTTACGCAGTACTGATCGGCAATTAGAAAAGGACAGAAAGTTTTCCCAAGAAGTTGAATGGCTGAAAAGCGTCAGAAATCGCCCATCATTCAATCAAGTCTCACGAAAGAAATCAGAATGGCAAAGCGACTCGACAACTTTTATCTGTACGTTTAGCGTTTTGACAGGGAAAATGTTTTGAAGAATGTTATTTTCTGTCTGAAAATTACATCCTGTGAACACGAAACACGAAGAAAAGTGAGAAAAGCTGAGCTGATTCAATGACGACGAATCGTCAAACTTTTGACAAATATTTGACAACTTGATGAATTAGGGGGGGGGGGGGGGGGTACTTGACCCATGTTTGGGTATAGGGAGTGACGGGAACCGGAAGTGCTACACAAAGTCTGCATAGGAGGCTAGGTATAGGGGTGCCGCTGAGGGTTTGAAAACCTGACCCTGTTTAGGACCAAAAAAATCTAAAATACATACCCTGTCTAGGACAACACCCTCTATTTTAGGACCTTGTTTAGGACGAAGGACATTTTATATTGACTGATGAGCTGCTAAAGACCGGCAAATCTCGGATCTCAGATATATGGCTAAATACCGGATAAAACCATATTTAACGACGACAATCGTGCATTACCATACCCTGTTTAGGAAAGACTCACATAAAATTATATACCCTGTTCAGGACAGAGGCCAAAAACCATACCCTGTCCAGCGGCACGTCCCCGTATAGCCCATATATGGGAGTACCAAAGGACTAGTATACAGCTATTTAAAAAAAGGTTGACGGGGCGAACGGCGAATGTTGAATGACGATTGGTGATTGCACGACCGAAAGGAACTATGGGTCTACAAAATTATATATAAAAATGCTTTAAATTCTTTGTTTTCACGACCTAAAGGAACTCTGGTTACGTTTTGTGCACATGCAAAGGAAAGGTGCAAAGGTTTACATTCTTTACCATGGCGAACAATTTCATACACCATGGCCGCGAGCATGCGCAATGCTCACTCGTATTCAACTACGGGTCACTTCAAAATTACAGAGAAAACAGTGCAATTTCATTCAATTTTTGTCGTACCTCTTATATCATTACGGTTCCTCAATCTCCACAAGTCCCAAATCATTCTTTCATACTTCGTCTCGCCCATGGTTAGTGTTTCTCTCATGTGGAATATGCCTAACATTGTTCCCAAGTCCGTTGAAAAATAGGTATAATTAGCTAAGCATCCGCCATACTGTCTTTGTAACTGACCCGAGATGCCGTACAGTTATTGTAGTTCAGAACATTTTTCAGGAGTTCAAGCTTCTTTCCACAAGTCTGATTCGAAAGTTCAAGTGTCCATTTCAAATAACTCCTTATTAAAACCGCTGAAAATGTCCTCTTTGGTTGTTCCCAAATCGTTTACAACTTGGTAGTTTTTCGGTGATTATCCCATTGTTGTCCTTTTGGGTTTTTCCGTAGCGATACCTCTTGCGTTTGAAACACAATTGTGCGTTTGTGAACGATCTATTGGTAAATTGAGTATTACAACCTTGTTACAGAAAGATCAAAGTTTCTGATGAAGTATGTTTTATGGAGATCAGCGTTACTATGGCAACGCTGAGAGAGAATTCCTCTTTTTACATATTCTCGATTTCTATAGATTCTAGGGGGTTATTTTTGGAAAATGCTCTTGTGATCTTATAGTGGGCATAATTGTCTCTAGTTCTAGTGAATACAAGCAAATTCTGTGAGAGCGTTTTTTGAGATATCTTCGATGAAAATGTTTGAGTATATAATTCAAGCGTAAATAAAGTAATTTTAAAAATCAATCACCTGAAATCCAAGTAAATCGGGCGTATCAAAATTCAATTTTAGTCTTCAATTGTTGTAATGATATTGAACTACTTTTCTGGAAAAGTTGAGAGAAATCGCTTGCAATGATATCGGAAAATGTGAGCTCAAGTCATACACGATGAGGTGTTTACTTTGCTCTTGTTGTCCACAATTCGTTCTATTTTTACTAAAAAAGTCATAATTAAAAATGCCGTCGGTAAATTTTGTTTAAAATTGAATATGCTCAAATTTAGATTGTAGCTGAGATGTTCTTGTAAATTCAAGCTCATTGAAACATTTTAAGGCCGCCAAATATAAGCTTCAAATCAGAACATTTTTCAACCAGTTCTGAGTTGTTGATTCATTATGCAGCTCTTTTGTTCTAGTTTGGCACCTTCTCTTGTGCATTCCACCTTGCGAACGCTCTTCCGAAATATGCTAATCTGCAGTATTATAATAACAATAGACAAAAATAAAAGCAGTGTAATATCACACAATCGCTCTAATTTTACGATGAAAGGCCAACGTTTTCTTAGAATAAAAACGTGTCATTTACGCGCCAGCAATGTCATCCGCTGACTGTATGAAATTGTTCTTAGTAAGAATTTATAAAATTCCCCCCCCCCCCCCCCCCCCCCCCCTACCCGCTATGTGGAGCGTCTAGTTCATAAAAACGGCTTGTTGTAATCGATCATCCACGAGGTTCTTTCGTTAAGGATTGGGACTAGTATAGTATTTACGTCACATACCTTGTGATCTCGAATAGAAATTGTAGCATCAAATGAGCCTGTACACAGTAATGACCGCTGACCCTCAGAAGCAGTTGCTAGGCAACTTACAGCACGTGGTTCGTGGCATTGCAATCGCTCCACACAAGTGTTACTCTGAAAAACATAGGGATTGAGTTAATACTGCAATATAAACATGACATTTACGCGCCAGCAATGTCATCCGCTGACTGTATGAAATTGTTCGCCATGTAAGAATTTATAAAATTCCCCCCCCCCCCCTAATTGTCAACATTGATGATTATATTTCTAGTTTATTTAAAACAGATTTCTTTTGAATCTTTACTCCTGATAAGTTCTACCTTTAGCATGTACAACGCCAAGGTTCATTGTTTCTTTATGGTATTCGATTTTGTCCTGATTACAATATTTGTCATATATATTATATATATATATATAGCATTTTATGATTGACAGATAATCAATAATGATTAACATACTTCTTGGTAACAAGTAATAATAATCTTTAATCCAACAAATACCATATTTGGTACATAAGATACATACATATACTAATTACACAAATATTAATCATTTACACTAACAAATACAAGTAATAACAAAAATTGGAAACTAATTTCTCAATAGATAAATCCTGCATAGAAAGAATATAAATAAAAAGATCCTGCATGTTAAAGGAGAACTGAAGCCTAAATTTATCTTTCGATAAAAACAAAGAGAATGTTATGTACATTCATTTTCTAAATTAATTTCCAATTGTTTTTATTTTTATGGAGAAGAAACTTGAGTTTGAATTGTAAAAAGACATAGATTACCGCTGAAATGATCGCGGCTCACTTCAGTAATTATTCCCCTCAATAGACGTCACCTATCCCAAGGGAAAGTGCAGTCACAATGTAGAGTAATTATAAGTGCATTGTATTTTCTTGTACCCGAGAGAATGTTGTGAACGGATTTTAATATTCCCCTAAAACGACGTCACAAACAAAAAGATCTGAGCCGACGGTAAAACGGCAAAATGACGGATGATATTCCATATCGAACGTAAATTATGTTGACATCTAAGAAAGATTTACAAAAACTAATACTCAAGTAATATTAATATAAATGATATCTAACTTTCTTGATAATTTTTTTTTTGTCTTCAGTTCCCCTTTAAACAAACGAAATGAACAATTAATTGTATAAAGATTTTCAATAAAAATACCTCTAAGTATAAACGACTAAGTATAAACTGTTTAAAGTATAAAGTATAAAGCTAAGTATAAAGCTGTTTAAAAAAGAAAAGAAAAAAAAAAAAACGACTGAAAACGAGAATGCTACGATTTTAGATATTTCATCAAATCAGAAGTTAACCCTTGAAGAGACCATCTTTAGCGTTAATTTACACAAGTTAATCAAAGATTCCTCTATTCTATTTTGGGGCGTGCAGGAGAGACGGTAATAGAAGGACCCTCAACAAACCCTAACAATAAATATAGCAAATCTAAAAACTAAGGATAAAAATATGAAATATAACATAAATATACAAATAAACAAAATCTAATAATAGCTTATACTTCTACAAGCGGAAATGGTCTAGAAGTAATTGCAACACAACGCAAAGTCTGTAACCTACAATACGTGTCACGTCAGGTGACGACCCTTGACCACAGGTAGCCCGCTCTGCATGCTCATTGCATTATGTTAAATGTGACAGGTCTATATATACAGGTACAAAGAAGGCTTACTAAAGACTTTAGACTACGAGCGAGTTTCAGTATTAGTTTTCTTGGTCTTCATCCGTCTTTACGATCGTAGTGTCACAAATCCCCAGGGTAGGGATCACAATAAAGGAAGGGTCCGAAGAAAGATATATGTCCCCTACCCTGGGGATTTGTGACTCGTCAGCCTTCTTCCCAATCTCCTCTGTCCTAGCCACAGGAAGCCCGAACGGAGTTTGAACAAATCGCAAGTGTCTGTACTCTTATTGACAATGGATTTGACGTCACAAAATGTTCAAAACCACTCGCGGTTTCAAGTTTTGAACATTTTGTGACGTCAAATCCATTGTCAATAAGAGTACAGACAATGGAAAACCACTTGCGACAATAGCTGAGAGCCAATCAGATAGCGAGATTACGCTCTGTTATTGTATAATTTGAAATACTTGACCCCCACTGATTTTAGCCCTAACCCTGGTGATACTTCGGACCACATTATAATGAACGGCTTCTGTTTCATTGCAGGACCAGAATTTGGAGGATGAAATGGGAGAAACTAGCTCATCTAATACACAAGATAAAGACGAGAAAAGCAGCGAGTCTCATTTCGATGGTGGGTGGGGTTGGGTCGTGTGCTTCGGTGCTTTTATTGTACATATTCTCACCGTTGGACAACAAAATATCGCTGGAGTAATTTATTCTGAATTGGTGGATGAATTTGCTACAAAGCGGGCTGAAACAGGTAAAGTTTCCCGTTACAAGCAGACATTCGTATCTTATTCAAGTAAAGCACAGATATTATTTGGAAGCACTGCAAATTGGTTCACTATGTCTGAAGCGAGAATAATCAATCGCTATCTGGGCTTCCACCATTGAAGGGTACCTTCAACTACAATTTGAACTGTATTATACAGTGTATGTATATCAACCAGTCCTTATATTAAACAGTTCATTATGTACAATTATTATGATAACTTTATATTTTAATTCACCGGTTAATCCAGTCCTTGTCGCGTTGCTATTTTATAAATGTTGCTTGCATAATTTTTAATTTATACGGTGAAGAAGACCTGCTACCGATACCCCACCTGTGGCGCCGGGACAAAAATATTTTCAGAAACTGGTTTGTTTTTCACGCGAGCGAATCTATTACATACAATTGAAATAAATGATAGATAACTACGCTACATTGTACGATAAGATTTGCAAAACCTACGACGGCGACGTCAACCGGAAATGTCAATAACTTTTGTTCGGGGTTTCGTACATTAGAGATTTAGTCCAAGCCTAAGCCTGTGAGGTTACTTCATCCACAAGGAATACCAACTATGAAGGTATGAAACTCCGAACAGACGTTATTTACACTTCCGGTTGACGTCGCCGTCGTAGGTTTTGCAAATCTTAAACTCCCTATTAGTAATAAAATCAAGGGTAATGAAAGTTCAAGGAGGCTTATTCTGCTTTATTCATGACACGCCGTGTCAACCGTGACAAACCAAAGTCCACACGCTTCAAATAATCCGGAACTTTAACACTAAACAGTTGAATTTATACATATTAGTCTCCTCTGCCAAGGTCAGTTTGAATATGATGCTTCAAGTTGACTTTGTTATGTCTCCATTTCATTATCAGTACACATGGGAATACAATTAAGTTGATTCTTTCAGTCATTTGTGCAGTGTTTTATTCATTATTCACTTATAGCTGCAACACTACAATGGTATTCATATTATTTTTCTCTCTCTATAGCTTGGGTGACCGCCCTGTCGTCCAGCATCATGTATTTGTTCGCTCCTGTAAGCACATCTCTTAGTGAACGTTATGGATGTCGAAAAGTGGTTATCGCAGGAGGATTGCTGACAGGAATCAGCTTGATCTTGTCTTCATTTGTTCGAGGTCTGCTACCCATGTACTTCACCTATGGACTAGCATGGGGTATCGGCACAAGCTTTGGACTATTTCCATCACTGGTTATGTTAACCAAGTACTTTCGACGCAGACTAGCGCTAGTAACAGGCATAGCTCTAACGGGAGCCGCAGTTGGTGGAGTAATACTGGGTCCACTAGTGCAGATCCTGGCCGAAAAGTTTGGTATATCAAATATGTTTCGGTTTTTAGCGGCATTAAATGTACTTATGATATTTTCTGGATTGTTGTATCGTCCATTTCATGAAGAGAAACTTAACAAAACCGTTCATCATCGACCATGGAAAGTAACCATTAAGATATTATTCCAACACAGAGGATATGTGGTCTGGTTAATTGCGCTGTGTACTCTCATGTTGGTGTTCTTGGTTCCTTTTGTTCATCTGGTAAGTAGTTGAGAGGGACCTAGGAGCGTGAATCCTAGAGGGGGGGTGGGGGGGGGGGGGGGGGGGGGGGGGGGGGGGGGGGGGGGGGTGTCGTGCTCTTTAGCCTCATTTTCCACTGGGCACGCCCCAGTGTCAATAGAAGTGACACGTATCACGGTATAAGTGGAAACGGCACCGACCGGATTTCCGGCAAACGATTGAAATGTACGGCGATAAAATCACATTCTAAACAAGTTCCAACAAAACCGAAAAATGCCATTTAGGCGTGATGATGTAACGATTGCTACGGATAAAATAAATGTGTTAAATTAACAAAGCCTTAAGCCGAATCTACACCAGCAAATTTTCCTTGACAATTTTTCCTTGAAAACGACAAAAACATCGCCAATTTTTCCTTCACAAGGAGAACTTGCTCGTGTAGACGACAAAAACATCGCCAATTTTTCCTTCACAAGGAAAACTTGCTCGTGTAGACGACAAAAGCATCGCCAATTTTTCCTTCACAAGGAAGACCTGCTCGTGTAGATGACAAAAACATCGCCAATTTTTACTTGTCAAGGAAAACTTGTTCTTACAATCAGGTTGTTCACAGAAATCTCTCCAACGATTTAGTCATATATTTTACTGTACAACATACTAAGACCATAACTTCATTCATTCAAAGGTGAAACTGGCAGAAGACATCGATTCAGGCAAAAGTCAGTCAGCACTACTGGCAGGGTGTATGGCTGCTGGAGGTTTTATTGGTAGTTTAGGATTTGGTCGACTAAGTGATCATCCAAGATGTAATCGTATTCTGGCTTGTCAGTTTGCTATCATGTCTATGGGTGTAGTGTGTACCCTCGTGACGATAGCATCGTCGTATAAATGGCTTGCAGTGTTAGCATTCGCGTTTGGAGTGTTTGATGGTTGTTATGAGATGTTAGTACCTGTCATTACAAGTGACATAGTGGGTTTTGAACTCGCTTCTCCAGCAATCGGTACATTGTACTGTATTCTTGCGATCCCTAAGACCATAGGACCACCGGTAGCTGGTTGGATCTTCGACGTTTCCAATAGTTACAGTACTGCGTTTTATGTCACGGGAGGATTGATGACTCTTTCCTCGCTTATCATGTTCTTGATTCCTCAACACCATGGATTACTAGAAACAATATCAGACTGGAAATTTATCAAGAGCTCAGAAGCGAGTTCGACATCTACTGACAGTACATCTGTCAAGACAGTGTCTTCTCACAGGAAAGCAGCACTGGCTTGCTACACATTACGGTTTAAAAACGAAAATACAACGACGGATTACTACACGATAACTAGAGAAGAGGAACTGTTAGTAACGGAGAAGATAACATCCGTGTGAATACGACGTTATGTGATGCAGTCACGTGTCTATAGAATTAGTACCCCGCTATCTCGAACACTCAACGGACAAGAAAAACAGTTCCAGTCAGCGGGGGTTTGAAATAGCCATTGTCCAAATATCCGTTGGATAAAAGTGGATATATGGGGCCGGATAACATTTTAAAACAATCCATGAGCAGTCAGTTTGCCGAACATTTCTTGAGAAACAATGTTCGGCGAGTAAAATCCATCTGTTTATTATCAGGGGAAGATGAAGGGGGTAAATACGACATTCAATATGGAAATAAAGACAGAATTGCGACATATTGATGCATGGAAATAGGTTTTGCTCGGCAGACGATAGGACGACAGGTTATTGCATTGAATCCAAAGCTCAACAACCACTCGGTTCATTTACGAGTGATATAAGTAACACCACAACAGCACAAAAACACTCTCGACAAGCCAAGAAAGAAACATCTTTGTTCATCGTGCAGCACATTTGGTTTTTACTTTTTTGATAACAAAAATAACGAAATAAATTAAACAACAAAATGTTAAAAACAATGACTTGAAGGCAAGTTGAGAGACAATAGCCGTAGGTTATAAATGAAATACGCTTCCTCAAGAGACGAATTCATGGAGCGGGTCGGTCAGTTGAGGGGTGTTGATGCATGTGGCATTGTGGTCGCATCGGTTGCGTATTTATACACATACCAGGGTGGTTGCGGTCAGCTAATCCATTCTGATAACGTCTCGTGATCTGTAATAGATGTTTTACATAGTCCCCGAAAAATCATCTACACATACACGACGTACGTTGATGATGTTTTATAGAAGGGAAGCGAATCACATAAAACGTGTGCAACTGGGGTGTACCCTGGTGTCTTTACAGTCTCTCTATAACCGTAAGACTGCGCGAAGCTATGCCACCGGAGGCGCGACGCGTGAAGATAAATATGACTGACTCCCTGTGATTCTCTCTCGCGCGCCTTGCGGGGAACTTCTGGAGGATAAAGAAACACGCGAGGGGAGTGCGGCGAGAAACGCCTCAGCTCATTTCCGTCGCGTATTTCAAGTTTTCTCGGTGGAGTGTCGCGAATAAGTGGGCAATATTTTCAGCATACTGCCTCTACTGAGAATCATAACTTTTCAAAAGTCATATATCCCATTGTTTGAGAAGTTGTGCAAGGAGTCTGAAACGCGTGCTAACTTTGAAACAAGATTAAACACCACGGATTGCCGAACATTACAGGTGGTCACCAATCATTCATGACATAGACACGTCATCTGCCTGTTTACAATCAATCAAGTCGATCGTAGGAAATCCGGAAATCCGTCAGTGCTAAGGAAATCAGCTTATGCTTTACTTTGTTGAAACAAAAAACATTCTCAAGACGTAAAAAAACTTAAAGAAATGTACAACAAATGTGAGTGCGTTCATACTACAAACAAGACGCTCAATGAGCGTACAGTCGGACATTTATGACAATGACAGTTGCGTGACTAGGGAGACTATGTGTCGGTGAGGATAGATAAAGATCTCCGAATCGTCCGTCTGCAGTACGTACTTCGAACGTCCAGTTGAGGTTGCATATGGTTAGTCTGCAAAGGAGGCTAGCTTATGGTCAGATGGTTCTGATAAAGTTTTTCGTTTGTTGTAATGACGGCGCGTTTGTTTTTGTTATAAATGAAACGACATCTTTCAGAGTGGGCCCACACGAATCGGCGTTGTTAAATGAGCGTGTTTAAAGCCCGTGTTTATCGGCCATAAAGATCCGAGCCGCCGGCTTCAGATATATTTTAATCAAGCTTGTTGACGTTGTTGCGGCAAATGCACTCCATTATAAAACACGAAACTATCTCTTTGAAATACAACACTATTTTCAGTCAATCATGCTTCTTCGATACAATATCATTTCTGCATATTTTTGCAATCTCGTCCCCAGAGCCCACGTTCCTCTTGGTCAGTACCGAGAAACGAGAGGCTCTGGCTGCAACCGATTTTAGTCTGAAAATCTCGGACCGGAAGTTTAAACTGCGCATGTTCTACAGGTAGCCCAAGCTGTGTATCAGTACATTATTATAAGAGAATGTATGTGGATGTCAATAAAATCAATAAGATAATACAGTTAACATGAAATCCTCTATAAATTGTATCTTCTTCAATCATTTATTTATTGCCTGTGAAGAATTGAGCGAGTTATAGCCATTTTAAAATTAGCCCTTCTCTGGTCGTGAATTCAGTTCTAGAATCCTGTCCTTTTGATATCTTGTATTTCTAAAACTGCTTTCACAATAAAGATTAATATCTACTACTCCGCCATTTTCTAACTAGTCAGTTTACTTCCGGTCCTTCTATTGTTTTGCCAAACCAATCAGAATGCTACAAAAATCGGTTGCAGCCAGAGCCTTTCGTTTCTCGGTGCTGACCAAGAGGAACGTGGGCTCTGGGGACGAGATTGACACTACTGCTTCTCTCTCGATACAGCACTATCGGATACCTTTTAAACGGGTTTTTGAAACCACGGCGTGACAGCACTAGTCATGCAGCAAGCACAGCGACATCAGTTATCTGCTGGGTAATATATTGAAACTCGATACGGTCACATACTTCGCATTTTGTGTACCGATACGATCAAATACTTCGCAAACTTTTTTCATTCTTCGGCCAAACAAAAATTATAAAAAGAAAGCCCATTTTATAACTCGGACTTCCTCCGGAAGTGTCCGAGTAAAAACATCGACTTTTGTTGTAGTCACCCGGGGGTGACCGAGGGGCTTTCTAATACGTCGATTCCTTCAACCCGTGACCCCTCTCCCAGGGTTTGTGACTCGTTACCAACCTACTCGAATTACCCGTCATTAAAACACAGCTCTCATTGCGAACGCTCTCGTAAGCGACCAGACTATATTGTTTCCACATCCAAAACTTCATGCTAAAACCTCTCGTAAGCGACCAGTCTCTATTGTTTCCACATCCAAAACTTCACGCTAAAACCTCTCGTAAGCGACCAGTCTCTTTTGTTTCCACATCCAAAACTTCACGCTAAAACCTCTCATAAGCGACCAGTCTATATTGTCTCTGCGCGTGTTCCCTTACAATATCCCATTCTCGTAAGCAACCAGCTATAGTTACGACTGCTTTTTCGAATTCCGAGTGTCGCTTGCGAGAACTGTATTTGTATAGTTTTAGTATTTATATTCTTAGTGTATTTTATTGTAGGGCCTCTAATGATAACAGTTTTTTACAGCTTTGTAAATACTGATAGAGCTACCCTGTGTAAATAAAGACATCTATCTATCTATCTATCTATCTATCTATCTATCTATCTATCTATCTATCTATCTATCTATCTATCTAGCTAGCTAGCTAGCTAGCTATCTATCTATCTATCTATGTCTGTCTGTCTGTCTGTCTGTCTGTCTCTGTCTGTCTGTCTGTCTGTCTATGTCTGTCTGTCTGTCTGTCTGTCTGTCTGTCTGTCTATCTATCTATGTCTGTCTGTCTGTCTGTCTGTCTGTCTGTCTGTCTGTCTGTCTATCTGTCTATCATCGTATGAACGACTTACCGTCAGGTCCACTATAGTAACGACACCAGTACTAAGCCCCACGTACAGAAAACCAAAACCAATATGAAGACACATAACACGACCATCAAATGTGAACTTATGGGTACAAACAGCAGTCTAGAAATCAACATAACATTGAGTTTATTTGCATCCTAACGATAAAGAGAAAGCTCTAACAAGAAAATAAAAAAGGAGGAAAAAAGCACGAGACACTTTTTTTGTAAAAATGCAAGGGCCGGGGAAGAAATCGCTCTGAAAGTTTAAAACTTTGACGCTCTCTCCCTCTGTGGGTAAATGAAACACCGAAAACCTGAAAGGAAGATGTTTCCATTTCAAGTGCGAAAAAAAGAAGAAATAAATAGGAAAGACAGACATGTATAAATGTATAATCCAACTTTTGGCATTCTAAAAAGGCCGAGCCCTATCCGATAGAATTTGCCGGTATACTCCAGTTTCGAGTTGTTTAGACACCGCTTCACTCCTTGACAAAAGACGCAATTGCCGTGTTGGCCTCAAACGAGAATGCGAAAACCTGTTGAAATTGGACATGGTTATATTATTCTCTGGTTTGAGGCTAATGAGCAAATACTTCTTTTGTCAAGGAGTACAGCGGTGTCTAAACAACTCGAAACTGGAGTATCGAATTTATGACAATGTCAAAACTAACGTCTCGAATCATATCCTTCCCAAGTTAGAGTGTTAGTCGTTTTGGAGTCAGTCACTGACGGTGCTCACGGTCATATATTTAGTAGTGAGAGCTTACTAAAGTTACTAGAGATTAGTTGTTTAATACTAAAACTGTAGTCATTATTTTTATCGTGAACTAAGAGAAGTCAGTAAAATTCCTGGGATCAAACAAAGCAAGAGCGCTGGTGTTCGATAAGCTATGCTCATCATGGGTGTTCTATTTGATCGTTGGGTACCCTGTGGTCACAATGCGTCATGGAATGCTGTTTCTCCTTATAATTCTTTACTGCGTTTAAAAAAAACCAGATCTCATATTAAGTGTGTGCAATCGTTTCCAGAACCAATGAAAGAATTACAACCCATCTGACAAGACTGCACTTTCATCATCGTTAGTCACGACCATTATCATCAACACTACCTACACCTACTCGTCAACATCATCATTACCATCAACACTACCTACACCTACTCGTCAACATCATCATTACCATCAATACTACCTACACCTACTCGTCAACATCATCATTACCATCAACACTACCTACACCTACTCGTCAACATCATCGTTAGTCATCATCACGACCATTATCATCAACACTACCTACACCTACTCGTCAACATCATCATTACCATCAACACTACCTACACCTACTCGTCAACATCATCATTACCATCAACACTACCTACATCTACTCGTCAACATCATCATTATCATCAACACTACCTACACCTACTCGTCAACATCATCGTTAGTCATCATCACGACCATTATCATCAACACTACCTACACCTACTCGTCAACATCATCATTACCATCAACACTACCTACACCTCCTCGTCAACATCATCATCAACACTACCACACAACTGAAACACTACCTACACCTACTCGTCAACATCATCATTACCATCAACACTACCACGCAACTGAAACACTACCTACACCTACTCGTCAACATCATCATTACCATCAACACTACCACGCAACTGAAACACTACCTACACCCCCTCGTCAACATCATCATTACCATCAACACTACCACGCAACTGAAACACTACCTACACCTCCTCGTCAACATCATCATTATCATCAACACTACCACGCAACTGAAACACTACCTACACCTCCTCGTCAACATCATCATTATCATCAACACTACCACCACACAACTGAAACACTATCTACACCTCCTCGTCAACATCATCATTACCATCACCACTACCACGCAACTGAAACACTACCTACACCTCCTCGTCAACATCATCATTATCATCAACACTACCACCACACAACTGAAACACTATCTACACCTCCTCGTCAACATCATCATTACCATCACCACTACCACGCAACTGAAACACTACACCTACACCTCCTCGTCAACATCATCATTACCATCAACACTACCGGGCAACTGAAACACTACCTACACCTACTCGTCAACATCATCATTATCATCAACACTACCACCACACAACTGAAACACTATCTACACCTCCTCGTCAACATCATCATTACCATCAACACTACCACGCAACTGAAACACTACCTACACCTACTCGTCAACATCATCATTACCATCAACACTACCACGCAACTGAAACACTACCTACACCCCCTCGTCAACATCATCATTACCATCACCACTACCACGCAACTGAAACACTACACCTACACCTCCTCGTCAACATCATCATTACCATCAACACTACCACGCAACTGAAACACTACCTACACCTACTCGTCAACATCATCATTACCATCAACACTACCACGCAACTGAAACACTACCTACACCCCCTCGTCAACATCATCATTACCATCACCACTACCACGCAACTGAAACACTACACCTACACCTCCTCGTCAACATCATCATTACCATCAACACTACCGGGCAACTGAAACACTACCTACACCTCCTCGTCAACATCATCATTACCATCAACACTACCACGCAACTGAAACACTACCTACACCTCCTCGTCAACATCATCATTACCATCAACACTACCACGCAACTGAAACACTACCTACACCTACTCGTCAACATCATCATTACCATCAACACTACCACGCAACTGAAACACTACCTACACCCCCTCGTCAACATCATCATTACCATCAACACTACCACGCAACTGAAACACTACCTACACCTACTCGTCAACATCATCATTACCATCAACACTACCACGCAACTGAAACACTACCTACACCTCCTCGTCAACATCACCATTACCATCAACACTACCACGCAACTGATACACTACCTACATCCCCTCGTCAACATCATCATTATCATCAACACTACCACGCAACTGAAACACTACCTACACCTCCTCGTCAACATCATCATTATCATCAACACTACCACGCAACTGAAACACTACCTACACCCCCTCGTCAACATCACCATTACCATCAACACTACCGGGCAACTGAAACACTACCTACACTTCCTCGTCAACATCATCATTACCATCAACACTACCACGCAACTGAAACACTACCTACACCTCCTCGTCAACATCATCATTATCATCAACACTACCACGCAACTGAAACACTACCTACACCTCCTCGTCAACATCATCATTATCATCAACACTACCACGCAACTGAAACACTACCTACACCCCCTCGTCAACATCACCATTACCATCAACACTACCGGGCAACTGAAACACTACCTACACTTCCTCGTCAACATCATCATTACCATCAACACTACCACGCAACTGAAACACTACCTACACCCCCTCGTCAACATCATCATTACCATCACCACTACCACGCAACTGAAACACTACACCTACACCTCCTCGTCAACATCATCATTACCATCAACACTACCGGGCAACTGAAACACTACCTACACCTCCTCGTCAACATCATCATTACCATCAACACTACCACGCAACTGAAACACTACCTACACCTCCTCGTCAACATCATCATTACCATCAACACTACCGGGCAACTGAAACACTACCTACACCTCCTCGTCAACATCATCATTACCATCAACACTACCGGGCAACTGAAACACTACCTACACCTCCTCGTCAACATCATCATTACCATCATCACTACCGGGCAACTGAAACACTACCTACACCTCCTCGTCAACATCATCATTATCATCAACACTACCACCACGCAACTGAAACACTACCTACACCTCCTCGTCAACATCATCATTACCATCATCACTACCGGGCAACTGAAACACTACCTACACCCCCTCGTCAACATCATCATTACCATCAACACTACCACCACACAACTGAAACACTACCTACACCTCCTCGTCAACATCATCATTATCATCAACACTACCACCACGCAACTGAAACACTACCTACACCTCCTCGTCAACATCATCATTACCATCAACACTACCACGCAACTGAAACACTACCTACACCTACTCGTCAACATCATCATTACCATCAACACTACCACGCAACTGAAACACTACACCTACACCTCCTCGTCAACATCATCATTACCATCAACACTACCACCACGCAACTGAAACACTACCTACACCTCCTCGTCAACATCATCATTACCATCAACACTACCACGCAACTGAAACACTACCTACACCTCCTCGTCAACATCATCATTATCATCAACACTACCACGCAACTGAAACACTACCTACACCCCCTCGTCAACATCATCATTACCATCACCACTACCACGCAACTGAAACACTACACCTACACCTCCTCGTCAACATCATCATTACCATCAACACTACCGGGCAACTGAAACACTACCTACACCTCCTCGTCAACATCATCATTACCATCATCACTACCGGGCAACTGAAACACTACCTACACCTCCTCGTCAACATCATCATTACCATCAACACTACCACGCAACTGAAACACTACCTACACCTACTCGTCAACATCATCATTACCATCAACACTACCACGCAACTGAAACACTACCTACACCCCCTCGTCAACATCATCATTACCATCAACACTACCGGGCAACTGAAACACTACCTACACCTACTCGTCAACATCATCATTACCATCAACACTACCACGCAACTGAAACACTACCTACACCTCCTCGTCAACATCACCATTACCATCAACACTACCACGCAACTGATACACTACCTACATCCCCTCGTCAACATCATCATTATCATCAACACTACCACGCAACTGAAACACTACCTACACCTCCTCGTCAACATCATCATTATCATCAACACTACCACGCAACTGAAACACTACCTACACCCCCTCGTCAACATCACCATTACCATCAACACTACCGGGCAACTGAAAACACTACCTACACTTCCTCGTCAACATCATCATTACCATCAACACTACCACGCAACTGAAACACTACCTACACCTCCTCGTCAACATCATCATTATCATCAACACTACCACGCAACTGAAACACTACCTACACCTCCTCGTCAACATCATCATTATCATCAACACTACCACGCAACTGAAACACTACCTACACCCCCTCGTCAACATCACCATTACCATCAACACTACCGGGCAACTGAAACACTACCTACACTTCCTCGTCAACATCATCATTACCATCAACACTACCACGCAACTCGTCAACACTACCTACACCCCCTCGTCAACATCATCACTACCATCACCACTACCACGTCAACTGAAACATCATACACCTACACCTCCTCGTCAACATCATCATTACCATCAACACTACCGGGCAACTGAAACACTACCTACACCTCCTCGTCAACATCATCATTACCATCAACACTACCACGCAACTGAAACACTACCTACATCAACATCATCATTACCATACACTACCGGGCAACTGAAACACTACCTACACCTCCTCGTCAACATCATCATTACCATCAACACTACCGGGCAACTGAAACACTACCTACACCTCCTCGTCAACATCATCATTACCATCATCACTACCGGGCAACTGAAACACTACCTACACCTCCTCGTCAACATCATCATTACCATCATCACTACCACGCAACTGAAACACTACCTACACCTCCTCGTCAACATCATCATTACCATCATCACTACCGGGCAACTGAAACACTACCTACACCCCCTCGTCAACATCATCATTACCATCAACACTACCACGCACAACTGAAACACTACCTACACCTCCTCGTCAACATCATCATTATCATCAACACTACCACCACGCAACTGAAACACTACCTACACCTCCTCGTCAACATCATCATTACCATCAACACTACCACGCAACTGAAACACTACCTACACCTACTCGTCAACATCATCATTACCATCAACACTACCACGCAACTGAAACACTACCTACACCTACTCGTCAACATCACCATTACCATCAACACTACCACGCAACTGAAACACTACCTACACCTCCTCGTCAACATCATCATTACCATCAACACTACCGGGCAACTGAAACACTACCTACACCTCCTCGTCAACATCATCATTACCATCAACACTACCACGCAACTGAAACACTACCTACACCTACTCGTCAACATCATCATTATCATCAACACTACCACGCAACTGAAACACTACCTACACCCCCTCGTCAACATCATCATTACCATCACCACTACCACGCAACTGAAACACTACACCTACACCTCCTCGTCAACATCATCATTACCATCAACACTACTACCGGGCAACTGAAACACTACCTACACCTCCTCGTCAACATCATCATTACCATCAACACTACCACCACACAACTGAAACACTACCTACACCTCCTCGTCAACATCATCATTATCATCAACACTACCACGCAACTGAAACACTACCTACACCTCCTCGTCAACATCATCATTATCATCAACACTACCACCACACAACTGAAACACTACCTACACCTCCTCGTCAACATCATCATTACCATCAACACACTACCACGCAACTGAAACACTACCTACACCTCCTCGTCAACATCATCATTAACACTACCACGCAACTGAAACACTACCTACACCTCCTCGTCAACATCATCATTATCATCAACACTACCACGCAACTGAAACACTACTCACAACCACCAACAACATCGTGTTACTCACACTCTTATTAGGTGGTAATGTGGTTTGGCAATAAGAAAGTATGATAGTATGTTACAGATTATCAAATTCGTACTGTTGTTGCTGGAATACATCCAGGGCATGAGAAGCACGTGCTCATTTCTCAGCCTACCTTGATGCTGTAGCTACGAACAGTCTGATCGTTAGATCCAGTGAACAAACGATCTTCGTCTTGTAAAATCTAAATACGAGTGAAATAAAATAAACCCCTAATAAATTATTAAGAATATATTGAGAATAAAAGCCCCGACACACAGTGAATCGTCGCGTGTCAATGTCCCGACACCACTTCTACGTACGTACGTTGATATCATATTGCGCACTGTGTTGCGGGCCTTATTTCTACGTGCAATGTTGCCGAAATAAAATGCGCGCAACTATTAGTTAGTGTTACTGAAACACACACCCCCCCCCCCCCCCCCCCCCTCCCCTCCTTGCTTTAAAGGTCACGACATAACCACACATAAGTGTGTGCGTGTTGGCCCCCGTATGTGGGTCTTGCAGAAATGTTAGTAGTATACAACCAATCCCAATCCCAACAGGAATCCCAATAAAGGAGTTGCCTGGCTGGCTAATTATAGTATTTATGAATAGTGATCGAGTATGAATGTAATGAACCGAAAACAATGCAATAAGCCACAGGAAGCCCAACTACATCTTTTGAGGCTATTGTTCAAAATAAAAATATAAAATATTTTGTTTCACGTTCACGTTTTAACGAGCTTTGTAGTAGCTCTTAGGTGAATACGTTTAAAAAAATTAAAAATTAAAAAAAATGTGCGTTTTTTGACAGGCTACCTGTGGTAGAGCGCGAGGCATATACTATATTGGGCTCCCTGTGGTATGTTCAATAAGCCGCGATAAGATACCTCTAGACAATTGACGGCATGATGATGACCTTGATATTTCTTGACACACTCTCCAGTCTGAACAAGAAAATGTAAACATTAGTCGTGTACGTTGCAAACACAAGTAGCAAATGGTTTGTTGAAGATAGTTTAACAAAGCTTGAAGGTAAAGGTGCGGTAATACGAGCAACAAAATCGTGCAACTTGTCGTGCAACATTGTTCAGATTGTTGCGTAGCAAGTTGCCAGAGAAATGTTTCTCGTATTACCATCGTTCGCGCAACTTGTCGCGCAACAAATTTTCGGTCATTTGTTGCAGGTTGCAAAGCTTTGTTGCATGAAGTAGAAAGAGCTTCTACTTTGCGCAACAAAGTTTTGCAACCTGCAACACGAAAATGTGTTGCGCGACAAGTTGCGCGAACGATGGTAATACGAGAAACATTGCTCTGCAACTTGCAACGCAACGATGTTGCGCGACAAGTTGCACGATTTTGTTGCCCGTATTAAAAAATAACTGTTTATTTAAGGTGACTCCAACATAATTGCGAGTGCATTCTGTGATTTTTTAAACTCGCTCGTATCGCGTCAAAAACACTCGGATATTTCTGCATTTAACACATGTAATAACTCAAACATCTAGGCTTTTAAGGGTGTATTCAAAATTTTATTTTTCAGTCGCGTTTGCCGTTACGGGCCGATTTTCTAACAGTGGTTTTTCATAATATTGTCCTCCTGTTCGCTCAAAAATCGTACGATTTCTACGAAACTTCAGATTCTTGTTAAATAGATTGTCATAATTTTGTCAGCCGGGTTTAAAAAAAATCTCTCGACTGCAAGTTGCGCGACATTATTTTTATGGTCAGTATTTAGGCCGCGCAACTTGCAGTCGAGAGATTTTTTTTAAACCCGGCTGACAAAATTACGACAATCTATTTAACAAGAATCTGAAGTTTCGTAGAAATCGTACGATTTTTGAGCGAACAGGAGGACAATATTATGAAAAACCACTGTTAGAAAATCGGCCCGTAACGGCAAACGCGACTGAAAAATAAAATTTTGAATACACCCTTAAAAGCCTAGATGTTTGAGTTATTACATGTGTTAAATGCAGAAATATCCGAGTGTTTTTGACGCGATACGAGCGAGTTTAAAAAATCACAGAATGCACTCGCAATTATGTTGGAGTCACCTTAAGTGTCCAATGTGTTCTAGCGCATGCGCACTAATTGGGGGACACTGTACTCTCACACACACTACCACTACATTACTGCACCTGTTAAGTAACTGATGGTTAGAATGAACGATAAGGAAAGAGCATTTGTTGTAGATAGATAGATAGATAGATAGATAGATAGATAGATAGATAGATAGATAGATGGATGGATGGATGGATGGATGGATGGATGGATGGATGGACGGACGGACGGACGGACGGACGGACGGACGGACGGACGGACGGACGGACGGACGGACGACGGACGGACGGACGGACGGACGGACGGACGGACGGACGGACGGACGGACGGACGGACGGACGGACGGACGGACGGACGGACGGACGGACGACGGACGGACGGACGGACGGACGGACGGACGGACGGACGGACGGACGGACGGACGGACGGACGGACGGACGGACGGACGGACGGACGGACGGACGGACGGACGGACGGACGGACGGACGGACGGACGGACGGACGGATGGATGGATGGATGGATGGATGGATGGATGGATGGATGGATAGATAGATAGATAAACGCATGTTCTTTCGTGTAAATTCTGTGTAAATTAAATCCGTACTTTTACGCACAATTTTACACAGGTCAAGACCGTGCGCTTTTTCCATTGTGTCTAGACAGGTACCTAACCTTTGCTCGTGGCAGGTTATTGATACAATAGAATAAAATGAAATGACAATAACTAAAAGTACACCAGATGGCCACAGGAAGAAAGTGACAGAAGAAAGGAAGGATGGAAGAGGGAGAACAGAGGACAGCAGGAAGCAGTTGGAAAACGTAAGAATAGACAGGAGGAAAAGAAGCGAACTTTTTTTGTAAACACAACGTGCGCAACATCCGGGTCTACAGCGCGGATGTTCGACCACACAGACACGATAGCTAAGTGATTTTCAATTAGCCACTATCAAATCGAGCAGGGGACTGGGAATGAGTTGATTAAAATTAATGTAATTACGAAATTAAGTTCATGACATGAAAGTGCATGTTGAAATTAGCATCTGTGCAAAGTTTGATGTGATTTGGGCGAATTCTGTTGGAATTATAAACTTTTGAAATTGTGTTGTCCAGCCAACATTTTACAGTGAATGTATGGTTTGGATGGAAAACGTCAAAAAATTTCAGAGTTTGTATGGGAAAATAGTCATCTTTGATGCCCTCTAGCATCGTCAATATTAAGCCAAAGTTCACCAAACTTTGCAGACTAGCTAAGTTTGATCTGCTCTCTTAGAAACAATTACTAGTATCAAATTGAATTAGTTTTACGGACTTGGTACCAGTCCCCCCAGGAGGGGGGTGGAGGGGGGTGGTCATGGGTATCAGTGACGGAAAGGTGCGAAGACCTTTTTTGGGTTTGGAATTCGCGGAGTGACTTTTTTGGGGTTATCAATTTTTGGGGGGCCATTCTCGTACCCAGAGCCCACTCCTCATTTGGTTTGTCGTTGGCTCTGGGAAACCCTGTTGCTCGGTCGTCAAATTTTGACCAAGTCGTCAGAGCGCATGCTCATACTAAAGACCGATGAGAGCGGGTACTGTGGAAGAGTCTACTGGCTACGTAGTAACAAGTACACAAGTTTGTACATTTATCTTCGTGTAGCCAAAGCCCTTCGTTCATCATCAGTTCTTCTCTGGCTCTGTTGCGATAAAGGCTGGACGATAAATACATGTTCTAATATAATCTTGCATGTGAGCCTTCCTGTCTTCCGCTTTGTTATTGTTTCTCTTGAATTATAAAAATATTCCTTTGAATACTCAACGAGTACGATCGATTGTGTCCAGATTGTGTCTGTAGCCGTTACTTTTATAATTTATGTATTGTTAGATCTCCCTTTACGAATTTATGTCTACACAGTCAATGAGTCACTCTCATTTCCATTGATTTATTATTCAAAAAAGGTATATAGTTTTTGAAAATAATATTGTATGAAATTACTACAACCGTCGCTGTCATTCGCTTCGTTCGCTTTGCAAGTTTGAATCTTTGTTTATCTCATGGACCAATCAAATACGATCATTCATTGTTGATTTCAACAGCCAATGAAATTCGCTAAAATTTCAGGGTTTCCCAGAGCCAACGACAAACCAAATGAGGAGTGGGCTCTGGGTACGAGAATGTTTTGGGGGTTGATAAAAATGATATCCTACCGTTCTTGATTTTATGCGGAAAAAAATTGTTTTTGCGTAATGGAGTTTTTCTTTTTTTGGGTTAAAAAGTTTGGCTTCATTCGCACCTCTCCGTCACTGATAGTACCCCCCCCCCCCCCCCCCCCCCCCCCCCCCCCCCCCCCCCCATGCCAGTCCCCTGCTCGTTTTGGTAATGGCTAATACAGTGGACAGTGTTTCCAAACCAAAAAATCCATTTTCAATTAAGAAGAAACATGAAGCGCCTAAAGGGTTTGCAGAGAAGAGTCCAAATAATTCAAACTAAAAATGTAAGGTTACTAATTCACTCGGTATTCCCTTTACCTTCCTACCCCTCCCCTTATCCCCCGTAGTGCCCACCTGGATATCAAACGCCTTGGTTGTTTTGTCAGCAGAACTTGTATATAGTCTTCCTTGGTACACCTGACGGATGGAAGACATCAAACACACACAGTACGTAAGTACGTCTACGTTAAATACCAAGACGATAAACTCAAGAAAAACACATTTTATTGTTCGTATAAAAGTACAACAAATATATATATACATAGTTATGAATGACATAGAGTGCAAACCATATGTCCGTGAAACAATACTATTACTAAATAGTACTAAATAGTGTTATCTCTATTGTTTTCTATTGTTTCATCAGTGCTATTTAGAACTAATTAGTTAGTACAGTTTCACGGACATATGGTTTGCACTCTAGATTAAAAGTTATAGTTACAAAAGATGGACAAAATATCATATGTTAATCATACGCTCTCTATCTATGCGCACAAGCTAAGAAATGAGTTTTATTGAATTTCACAGCGCGCGAGGCTAGTCCTGTCTTACTCGCAATCAGCGACAGTGACTGTTATATTTAGTCTTAACTACTTTTCCTAGCTGTTGTATTACATCTGTCACATCCAAGATTTGCTAAAATGAACATGGACTCTAAACCAATTCGTACACTGTAGGTGGGGTGACGAGCCTCTACAATATCTTACTCTAAATCATTCTAAAAACTATAAATGAGTTCCAAACTGAACATACAAAGCAGGTGGGCGTGGTCGCGCTATAATTTGCAACAATAAAATATACTGCTATGTTTCATAACCCTAATGACGACTTTCTCTGTGTCAATCAGTCCTTAAAATACACTAAAACCTGCTACAATATGATGTCATACTGTTGTAACAAAAGGGCATTTGATTATGTTCACATATAGAAAGTGCGCTTCATAAATGCTAATCCTTTACTATAACAAATTCATGAAATGTGTATACTCCTACTTGTGGAAGGGACACGACTTCCTCAAGAATCTGGCAATCGAAAGAGTGCAAACTTTTGACATAAGAAACCCTTCCACTTTTCGGGAGAGGAAACTTCCATCATTTTCTCGGCAAGTGGTATTAGATCAGGCTCCGCCAGACTGAGAATAAAGGGATGAGTCTAACGCTGACTACATATCTCATTGCCTATCTCCTCTATACCTTTAATGCACAAACTGCACCCGTGTGGCCTTCAAATGAAGACGCTCTTGGTTTTGATGTAGACAAGGATTTGGAGCCTGAATGACAGAAATACACAAAGTAGTAAGAATAATATTATAGAATCGATTGCATCATTGATGAGAAAGAAAGGAAGAGCAGAGCAGGAGAGAATAAAAATAGTGAAGACGGAAAGGTGAGGGCCACCCACATCGAATTAGTGTTAAATAGACATTTGTTTGATAGACAGAGCTATCCACACTTTGAATGGGGAGGGGAGTCGTAGCAATATCACAAGAAAATACTCTTAATGATGTGCTCATACCTGAACTGCTTTTCTGAAGCTTCTGTCGCAGGGATGCAACTGCTGCAACATGAGAATCACATCCACTATTATGTTTATCCTAGAAAAGAAAGAATCATTTCAATACCTAAATTTATTAAGGGAGAGCAGTAAAAAAGGAAAGAAATGCATCAAGAAGGAAAACAAAGAACATCAAGGGCAAGTAAACGAAAATAAATGAAAGACCAACCTACCGTTTCATTAACCTTGGATTGTCCACTTCCAGGTTCGCGTTGTTCTTCATTTTTCCTTTTAATTGGAGAATTAGGACGGGCATTTCTCTTGCTAGGATGTGATGATTTTCTCTTTTTTCTTAACTGAGCTTTTGTAGCATGAGAAGAACCCTTCCGGTTGACAACATGGCGTTTCGTATTGCCTTTCGAGTCAGTTATATTTCCAGTTTTATCAGAGCTGCTCGTCTTTTTTAATGTGCTGTGTTGTTGTTGTGGTTTTGCCGTATCATCAACATCTCGTACTGGTATTCTGGAGGGTGTCAATGTGGTGTCTTTGTAAATAACAGAATCACATTGGGCTGAAATAGTAGAAGGTACATCACCGCTAGCACTCGTAGATGGATTCTCAGACTCCAGCATAGCTTCTTGTTGGACTTTCCAGCCATGCATTTTCTCTCGAACTAACAGGAGTTTCTCTTTGGACACTGCTATGGAACTGGAAATTTTAGCTTCCGAAAACTTTTTTCGCTGTTTTTTATTTTGCTGGCGTTTCTTTGGAGAACTGAGTTGTTGTTTAATTTTATTTAAAAAGTCTTTTCGACTTTTTTCGAAATGTTCCGAGACCCATTCTTCCTTTCCTTGCGGTGTTCCTACCCCTGGCGATCCTTCCGCAGAGTCTCTTGATGCAGTCTCGGTACTGGGTTTACTCATTGTATCGTTCGATCTTGCGGTTTGAGCTCGTGGAGCCTCATGGATATTTACCTTGGTTGCATCATTGGAATTAACTTTGTCTTTGCCATTAGAATATCCTAATTCACCCGCTGATGTAGCGCTTGTGATTGCCGTGGGCAGTGCTTGAGATGTTTTTGAAGAAAATAATTCACCCATAGAAAAAAGCGATTTAGAACGCGAGGGAGGTGGCTTGGAATGTTCATCGACTTCCATCTTCACTTTTATAGTAGGATCGAAAGGTTTCGATAGCATACGGTGATCTTCGGATTTATCTGTCTCGCCTTTTTCTGCATTATCTGTAAGAGTTTTCGACAGGTCGGACTGTGTACTGGAATTGCTGCGATTCTCCAAGTCTACATTTTTTGGATCAACGTCTTCAGTATAAGACTGAGTCTTTGGTGGTGGATGATGCTCAGAAGATGATACTCCATCATTGTTGATGACAGATGCAGTTGTATGGAGATTGTCATTACTTCGTGTAGATGTAGTCGTGTGCGCACCAATGCTACTGACATTACTATAAAGACTACTAGTACCAACAACAGTCGAACCTGAGCTGCCAGGTCCATCTGAAGGGCTGCTGCTTCTGCGTAACGCACCCTGTAAAATCTCTACTCTTTTACTCTTGGTGTAACTTATCCCGTCTGAAATCTTGTTTTCCTTAGTTTGCAAAATTTCTAACTCAGCAGAAAGAGATTGCATCTTTAAACGTATTGTTTTGATGTGCTCTTGGACTTCATGGAGCGATTTTAATTGGTTCTGTTCCTCATGTTCAAGACGTAGTAACTCCTGCACTTCAAACCCGGGAAGATATGACACAGGCTTCATGTCAGTTGAAGTTTCCACACCTTTTATTCTTTTATGTGATGCTTCGGGTTCAGACAAATCAGCGGCTTTTCTTTTAGAAGAATAACATTCGGTGTTAGTATCAAAGTCTCTGATTCCAGTGGCCTCGGAAAAAGTGACCCGAGTTGACTCTTGGTTTCTAACTGGATGAAGTAGGCTTGTAGGATGATCTCTTGGTGAATTAGTTCTTCTGTGAAT
The DNA here is from genome assembly GCA_033675265.1 of Actinostola sp. cb2023. NCBI lineage: Eukaryota > Metazoa > Cnidaria > Anthozoa > Actiniaria > Actinostolidae > Actinostola > Actinostola sp. cb2023. The sequence continues at coordinate 1,098,045 of JAUJYZ010000132.1, forward strand.
ACCAACAGATGACGATCTAAGTTCGACTAGACCATGTCCCCGCAGCTTTGCCAAATCAACAGTGCGTTCACTAGGATTTAATGACTGTCGAAAGTGTGACTCCAGTGCAATAGCAGTAGCGTCCCTTTCTTTGTCCTCTATTGACATTTGGCTGAAAGGTTGAGGTCTTGTTTCTGAAGCACGGAAACCAACTCCTTCCTTGAAATCGATGGCCTCGCGTGGATTTGTAGTCAATACTGAAGTTCCTTCTATTCTTCCTTGAGAGTACAATCCAGTTACTGAAGACGATGTCGCAGTATGAGGTCCAGACGGTAGCATAATATAGCGACCACCTCGTTCAGTGTAGCCGGGTCTTCTTTCTGATAGTGTAACTGATGACACTGCTTTGCTTGTGGGTGAATAAACTCCAGAATCCACTTTGTAATAGGCACTATCTCTTTCTGTAGACATAGTTCTCACTTTCGTTCTCAGACTTGGAACTGTAAACTTGTTCATAATTCTGTCCTTGTCAACAAAAGAGCGGCCTAATTCCGACATCCCGTGTCTTTCTAAATTTACAGAAAGGGGTTCTTTGTCTCGATTACTAGGAGCCATCATTGTGATTGAAGAATGTCCTGCAGGCAGATATGCTGCATTGTTCAAGTCTATCATTTTTGGTTTTTCGGGATAAGTAGATTGCTTTGAGAGAGGAATCGAAAAGGCGCTGCCTGACCGATGTAACGGCGACCGAGGTGTTACAGGATCGTATATGGATGTTGGAAATGGTTCATGTGAAGCAACTAAGCCAGACCGTTCATACGAGGCGGACATATGGCCCATATTCAAAGGGTATGAATCCAAACTGATACTCCTTTGTTGTCGTATTCGTGTACGCAGAGCACTGGGAGGAGCCGGTGGTTTATAGGATAAGGTTGTAGGCTGTTCAAGCGATGTTCCTTCAGTTGACTTTCCTGGCGACAATTGCTTTTTGGCTTCTATGAATCGATTTCTTGATGTGCTCAAATTTGGTGCAACGCTGGTTACTGTAGACACGCTATCTCCTTGTTTCTTGGCCGCGTACTTCAACGCCAAAGCGCGGCGTACGTTGGGAGGTAGATTCAATCGAGACAAATCTAAAGTAGGGATGGATCCTGAACCCGAAGGAGTAATGCTTCCCTCTCGTGGAGACGAAGGACTCAAGTGAGATGAAGGAGGTGTATTAGCAGGAGAAACAGGCTCGGATTTTGTTCTCACAGGTACTTCTGTTTGATCGGGTGAGCTACTAGGCCATTTAGGAGCTTTCTCGACATGGGAAGAAAATGATTCCTGACTATCTCGACGGGTTGAAACAGGTAGGATGATGGTGGAACTGGTTCTATTCCAAGGACCGATTTTTGAGGGATCCCTTGATCCCTCCTGCGCCTCCGTTGAACGAACGTTTCTACTCCACCAATCTTGATAGGAGGGAGACGAGTTGGACGTTATTGGAAGCTCGTTTGACGATCCCACGTGTGAATGAGGTAACGCTAAGAAATTAGTACTCGTGCTTAAGTCCATCATTTGGACATTGCTCCTTTCGTACCTATCTGCATCACGAGAGTATCTTGTGCCCTCACGGTCTATGTAAATATCTCTTTCTGACATGTCGCCTTTAACGAATACCTCTTGAGGTGTTGCAAGAGGTGTTGTAGTAGTGGTGCAGCTCAAATCAAGTGATGTCGAGCAAGTTGATGGCTGGTTGTCTTTTGGTTCACTTTTGATTATATTGCCTTGTGGAAATCTCTTGTGATAGCTGCAGTACCTACGATAGAGAACCAATATTAGTCGTTTATTGAAATACAAGCATAGAAATTACGATAGTATATATGCAAATACAATCTCTCTCTGTCAATACAACTATAATTTAGACACAGCGCTGATATGAACATTGATATTTGTATAACAAATGTTAACCGCTTCCTCATATGTCAGACCGGATCTCCAGTCATCTAAAACTGAAGTATGGCCAAACAAGGACGCATATTGCCACAAGCTTGAATGTGTGCTTCGTTGATCCAGAGGCAGCTTGCGTTTATGTTTGAGAGGCTGAAATTTGTAGAGCAATTGCATGTCGCCTTGCATTCTCGTTAGTTTGGCTTATCAGCTCATTATTGTGACAGATAATGATGTATTTAGAGACAAACAGCCCCCAAGAGACAGGATTATTTCGTCTGATAAAAACTAATGTATTAATAGCTCTCGCGGCAAGCTTGATGTTTCACAACCTACCAGGAAGTGATTCAATGAGAGGATACTTTCAAAGCAGCTTTTATTTTTGATAACGTTTAAACAGCCATATATTGTCGTGGGAAAAAGGTACATTACTGCGTGGGCGAAAAGAATGTTCAATTCACAAATAACCGTCTCGCAAAAACAGACTATTTTCGCATCGATTTCTAGAGCAGAAAATGCGAGAAAAAAAAACTTTTTCAATTTTTGTAGTTTTAAAATATATATTTCATGCAAAGAGAATGACTACGAAAGCAGAGCTGCATATGTGTAGTTCGCTTCCTTGAACATAATTGTACAACTGAGATAATTGTTAAATATGGAAACATAAATCAGCTCTCTCTCTCTCTCTCTCTCTCTCTCTCTGTCAGCCACCCGTGGAGCGATGCAAGCTTAAGTGACGTTATTAGGCCTCACTAAACAAGTGATAATTAGGCCTCAAGCAAGTGAATGAATGGTGAATGAATACCTTTATATATGTATGAGCGCGAGTCATTTATGTTGTGTTTTTCTTTTGTAATTTTCTTGTGCTTGTTGCGCTTATGCTTGCGTCGGCTCCGTTTTCACATGACACAAGCATCTTATGTTTGCGCTTGTGCTCTAGTCGCATGTGAAAACCGGCCAGAGATGAGTTATATAAACCTGAACGCCAATGACACGTAACTGCTAACGTCAGAAGAAAAAAACCCCAGTAATTTTGAAGTTAGCAGTTACGACTAGCGTTACTTTTATGCAAATCACCTGGAATTTAGCAAAAAATAATTTGCTTTATTTATTCTGATTTTTGTTACTTATACAGTACAGGGCCCGGTTGTTCGAAAGCGGGTTAACGCTAACCCAGGGTTAAATATGGCTAACCTAGGGTAAAATCTTAAGAATTAACCCTAGGTTAGCGAATTTAACCCCAGGTTAGCGTTAACCCGCTTTCGAACAACCGGGCCCAGGAGTATTAATCCACACACGCTCTTACCTTTCAGACGTCTGTGCAGCACAGCTTATTCCATCAATGTGAACAAAACTGCATCGAGATAGAGGACCAGCCTCTTTTCCAGCTGTGTGTAATCAAACATTTACATTGTTAGCACTACACAATGTATTATCAACTTACTGGTGTATCAAATGAATGTCAGTTTAGCAAACTTTTCAAAATAAGCGCTTTCTGCTTGATTGCAGTTCATAGTTTGGCAAACTCGAAGCTGGACGAAATTAACATGAAAAGCTCTTTCAAGCACAGCGACTTTTGAAGAAGTGTTTGTCGAGACAAACAAGGCACAAAGTCATTCCCTTCCCCTTCAACAAAATCAACTTTACGATCCCTAATACCAACGAAAAACACTTTTCCCTTAGTAAATACATACCACACGATATCTGTTGTTCTTGTCTTATCTTGTTAACATCACCGGATTCAACATTCTGAAATCAAATGCATTATGTTCAACCCTGTCTGTCTGTATACCACATTTGTCATAAAACAAGTGCCAAAGACATGTACTGCTACTGTTTTGTCAGTCATATATTATAGTATCCTTCATACAATCTATAACGTTGTCTAACAAACTGAAGTCATTGTGGTCGCTATAATTAAATATTCATTAATGAGATCGTGGCAATCGTTCAATAATTAAACATAAAAATAATAGTTGTAATAGTAAATAAACTCTATTAAAAGCTGACTTTGTGATTAGTACAGACACACGTAATAATCTGTGTCAATAGCGTTGATACGTTGATCCGGATCTAAAATATTGATGAACAATTCATACATTACATCACATTCTGAAATTTATGAAGCATTTCCGACTAGCCTAGTTGTACAAACTGTTGAACTGATTTACATGTAATGTGTACAGATCGTACAAAGCTTTCGAATGTCAAGAACTACTGTGTTATCTTTCAATGTCTCAGGAGTACGTGACACAATTGTCAGCAACATAGTTTTTTGATGGTTCGTGTTCTCGATACAAGGAAATATTGGTCTTACCTTTCGATCAGAATCACAAGATTCCTTCTCGATTCTTGCCAAAACTTTGGATACCTCGTCGTCTCTGTTCTGTGAGGACGATCCTGTTGGATTCGTTTCTCTGTGCTTTAATCCAGAATTATTTGAAGTTAATTCCAAAGTCCCTGCCACGGCACGACTGTCGAAGATTTGGTATTGCGTGACTTTAGTTGACGAACGAAGCGAGTTTTGTCGTGACAACAGAGCCGTATCATCGCTGGACGAACGCGAACGAAGACGAAGACTCGTTTTGGAGTCACTTGTAGCGGGTTTTCGAACTCTCAAATTTGGTTCCTTTCCCGATGAATAGCTGTGAGATTCAGAAGGGAATTGCGTCGTTGATCCACTAGAATCGCCATCCATTGTCATATCCGTGTTTTTAGGCTTTTCCTTGACATTAGAAGCAGAAGAGCGAGTCTGACGTCTCTTACTCATAAACGAAACGTTCTTGTTTGATTTTCCTTTACTTTGATAAACACAAGGAACGCTGTGGATGACTTCAGTATTGGAATCCTCCGGATTTCCGTTTTCGTGACCTGGAGTATCCGTTGAAGTACAGCCCACTCTTTCGTCAGCACCCTTCCCGACAATGGAATGATTCCAACCCCTCCCCTCAAGGCTTTCGTAGTTTTTTGTGTTTCGTTGGCTAGATCTCGAAGTATAATTCACTGTATCATGGGAGTCTCGCGGGATGTTTGTGGAACTCCCTTCCTCGCCGTGAGAGGCACGGTAGGATTCAGAGGTCCACACGTATTTGTTTCGATTTCTAAAATTCCACGTGCGGTTTTCGCTGTTTCCTGAACCATTTCGACTCTTTTCAGGAACAAGCTGCGATTTGGAACCATACTTGTTTTTGTTTCCACGATTTTTGTCTTTTTCTGTTGTGAAATCGAAAGACTCGGATGAACACGTCCTGGTAGATACATCCATTCCTGGCGTAGAACTTCCAGGTCGATCCATAGAACTCGATAACGTTTGGTCCGCCACACTGTTATCAAATGAGCCTGATGTACCTCGGCGGATACGTCTCTTCATAGAGCGTCTTCGTAGATAGCCTTGACGTTTACGTGATGAACGATTCGGGACTGTTTTTTCCATGGAATTCTCATAACTCTGCCGGGAATCACGGTTTGACTTGCTGGACTTACGACCCTGAGAGGATGGTCTTTCATTGGCGGTAGAATCATGTCGAGAAACGCTCATCCTTTCATCTTTTCGAAAATCATAATAGTTGAAATCTTGTTCATAATCATCAAAGTTTATTTCTGATATTCGATTAGAATCTCTGCTTACATTAAAATCATTCATTGTTCCAGAATCTTCGACCGGAAAGGAGTTAAACTGAAACGGAAGCTCATCCTCTTTGGAGTGACGTTGCTTCCGGTTCCGATTCCTTAATTCTGTCCTCTTTCCAAGCCTCCCCCGAACATTCCATTGCTGTTGATCACGTTCACGGCCGGAAACTTTACTTCCGTTGGGGTTTGGTCGAGTATCTTTCGATACAGGACCAAAAGTGACACGTCTGTCATCTACAGGGGAATAAGGGCGGGCTTGCTCCAGGGATTGCCACTGGTTGGATTGCTGTTGTTTCTTCCATGTTTGATAATGATCTTGATGTGAATCGCCGTGGAGATGCTTGGTAAAGGATAAGAGCTCAACAAAGGTTTCGTTGCACAGTGAGCACTCATGGACGCAATCTCTGAGGTGAGATGAAATAACACAAAATGGGATAAAACTAGAAAATGTTGTTCAAAGAAAAAAACTAAAAATGGGCCTCTTTCGTAAATAAACTGGGTCTTTTCAGATGGAAATTGGGAAAAGAAAGAGAGGAAAGAGTTTCACTTTTCTCTTTTCCTTGGGACTGTCTTTCCTTAGTTTACCTTAGTTTTAAATAAAGAGAACTAACTCCACTAAAACAAACTTCTCAGGTGGAAAATGGGAGAAGAAAGAGAGGAAAGAGTTGCATCTTTTCTCTGTTCCTAAAGACTGTCTTTCCTTAGTTTACCTTAGTTACTAAAGAGAACTCTATTAAAACAAACTTTTCAGGTGGAAAATGGGAGAAGAAAGAGAGGAAAGAGTTTCATATTTTATCTTTACTGTCTTTCCTTCGTTAGTAATAAAAGAGAACTAAATGTAACTGAACTAAGACAAATGTACATGTATTATTCCTCTACAGCCCCGTATAAAAGAAGGCCCATGTAGTAGTACTTAGTATTAATTTACACTCAAGTGGATTGCAAATTAATTCTCTAAAATTTTGCTAATTTGAAATGCAGGATTTTTGAATTTATCATCAGGAGAACAAAAGCCACATGCTTCTTGGCAGGAAAGTAAAACACCAAAATTCAAAGACGCTGATCACAGTCTAGAGAAAGGCTGACACATAATGCAAAACAGTGTACCACATTGTCTTCAATCGTCTCACAGAGCATATATTTCAGCCTTGTTGGCCCAGTAATTACTTGGGTCTGACTTTAAACTCAGACACGATGCTTTATAAGAGTTCACTCGGTGGGCTTCAGCAATGAGCAATGAGCCTTCAGTTACCAGAGCGGCACAGAGGGTACCCTGTTGGTGAATTTTCAACTCTGTGTGCCACAGGCAGCCCACTGAGTAATAATATGGTACCTACATTGCAAATGCAATTAACTTTTAACACCTCCCTTGCTTGCTAAAGTCACCACATAATCATTCCTCTGGGGAGATGTTATGTGATAACCATAGAAATGCTTATGACAATGACTACAAATTACTACATGCCAGCAAATGATCTAACAGATGTTTTTCATATGCTACAGTAGTTGCTAACCTTCCTTTTGCTTTGTTTAGTTTGCTGTGATGAAGGATTGTCCACAAATGTTCTCTTAATTCCTGTAGAATGACATAGCAGCATTACACACAAAGTGGTAAAAAGTATGGAAATTAAAATAAAACATCATGGTGATGGTACAGACACATCATGGTCAAGGTACAGACACATCATGGAGATGGTACAGATAGATCAGATCATGATCAAGGTACAGACACATCATGGTGATGGTACAGACACATCATGGTCAAGGTACAGACACATCATGGTCATGGTACAGACAGATCATGGTCATGGTACAGACACATCATGGTCAAAGTACAGACACATCATGGTGATGGTACAGACACATCATGGTCAAGGTACAGACACATCATGGTCATGGTACAGACACATCATGGTCATGGTACAGACACATCATGGTCAAGGTACAGACACATCATGGTGATGGTACAGACACATCATGGTGACGGTACAGACACATCATGGTCAAGGTACAGACACATCATAGTCAGGTACAGACACATCATGGTCAAGGTACAGACACATCATGGGTCAAGGTACAGACACATCATCACGGTACAGACACATCATGGTGATGGTACAGACACATCATGGTCAAGGTACAGACACATCATGGTCATGGTACAGACACATCATGGTCACAGACACTCACATGGTGACGGTACAGACACATCATAGTCAAGGTACAGACACATCATGGTACAGTCAAGGTACAGACACATCATGGTCATGGTACAGACACATCATGGTCATGGTCATGGTACAGACACATCATGGTCAAGGTACAGACACATCATGGTCATGGTACAGACACATCATGGTGATGGTACAGACACATCATGGTCATGGTACAGACACATCATGGTCATGGTACAGACACATCATGGTCATGGTACAGACACATCATGGTCATGGTCATGGTATGGTACACACATCATGGTCAAGGTACAGACACATCATCAGGTACAGGTGACATGTACAGTACAGACACATCATGGTGATGGTACAGACACACAGGTACAGACACATCATGGTACAGACACATCATGGTACAGACACATCATGGTGATGGTACAGACACATCATGGTGGTACAGACACATCATGGTCATGGTACAGACACATCATGGTCATGGTACAGACATGGTACAGACACATCATGGTCATGGTACAGACACATCATGGTGATGGTACAGACACATCATGGTCATGGTACAGACACATCATGGGTCAATCATGGGTACAGACACATCATGGTCATCATGGTACAGACATCATCATGGTACAGACACATCATGGGTACAGACACATCATGGTACAGACACATCATGTACATGGTACAGACACATCATCATGGTACAGACACATCATGGTCAAGGTACAGACACATCATAGTCAAGGTACAGACACATCATGGTCATGGTACAGACACATCATGGTCATGGTACAGACACATCATGGTCATGGTACAGACACATCATGGTACAGTACAGACACATCATGGTCATGGTACAGACACATCATGGTCATGGTACAGACACATCATGGTCATGGTACAGACACATCATGGTCATGGTACAGACACATCATGGTCATGGTACAGACACATCATGGTCATGGTACAGACACATGGTACAGACACATCATGGTGACAGACACATCATGGTGATGGTACAGACACATCATGGTCATGGTACAGACACATCATGGTGGTACAGACATCATGGTCATACAGGTCATGGTCAAGGTACAGACACATCATGGTGGTACATGGTACAGACACATCATGGTACAGACACATCATGGTACAGACACATCATGGTCAAGGTACAGACACATCATGGACACATCATGGTCATGGTACAGACACATCATGGTGACGGTACAGACACATCATGGTGATGGTACAGACACATCATCAAGGTACAGACACATCATGGTACGGTACAGACACATCATGGTGATGGTACAGACAGGTACAGACACATCATGGTGGTACAGACACATCATGGTGGTACAGACACATCATGGTCAAGGTACAGTAATGGTACAGACACATCATGGTGATGGTACAGACACATCATGGTGATGGTACAGACACATCATGGTCATGGTACAGACACATCATGGTCAAGGTACAGACACATCATGGTGATGGTACAGACACATCATGGTGATGGTACAGACACATCATGGTCATGGTACAGACACATCATCATGGTACAGGTACAGACACATCATGGTCATGGTACAGACACATCATGGTCATGGTACACACATCATGGTGATGGTACATCATGGTGATGGTACAGACACATCATCATGGTCATGGTACAGACACATCATGGTCATGGGTACAGACACATCATGGTGGTACAGACACATCATGGTCATGGTACAGACAGACATCATGGTGGACACATCATGGTCATGGTACAGACACATCATGGTCATGGTACAGACACATCATGGTGATGGTACAGACACATCATGGTCATGGTGGACACATCATGGTGATGGTACAGACACATCATGGTGATGGTACAGACACATCATGGTCATGGTACAGGTCATGGTGATGGTACAGACATCATGGTGATGGTACAGACACATCATGGTCATGGTACAGACACATCATGGTCATGGGTCATGGTGATGGTACAGACACATCATGGTCATGGTACAGACACATGGTACAGACACATCATGGTCATGGTACAGACACATCATGGTCATGGTACAGACACATCATGGTCATGGTACAGACACATCATGGTCATGGTACAGACACATCATGGTCATGGTACACAGTACAGACACATCATGGTGATGGTACAGACACATCATGGTCATGGTACAGACACACATCATGGTCATGGTACAGGTACAGACACATCATGGTGACGGTACAGACACATCATGGTCATGGTCAAGGTACAGACACATCATGGTCATGGTACAGACACATCATGGTCATGGTACAGACACATCATGGTGACGGTACAGACACATCATGGGTACAGACACATCATGGTGGTACAGACACATCATGGTCATGGTACAGACACATCATCATCATGGTGATGGTACAGACACATCATGGTCAAGGTACAGACACATCATGGTGACGGTACAGACACATCATGGTGGTCGACACATCATGGTCATGGTACAGACACATCATGGTGAAGGTACAGACACATCATGGTGACGGTACAGACACATCATGGTCGTGGTACAGACACATCATGGTGATGGTACAGACACATCATAGTGGTACAGACACATCATGGGTACAGACACATCATGGTCGTGGTACAGACACATCATGGTGATGGTACAGACACATCATGGTACAGACACATCATGGTGATGGTACAGACACATCATGGTCAAGGTACAGACACATCATGGTCATGGTACAGACACATCATGGTGACGATACAGACACATCATGGTGACGGTACAGACACATCATGGTGACGGTACAGACACATCATGGTCAAGGTACAGACACATGGTCATGGTACAGACACATGGTGATGGCTACAGACACATCATGGTCACAGTAGAGACTATAGTTAGACACATCACCCCTTCCCCCCTCCCCACCCTCCTCTTCCACACACACAAAAATTAGTAGATATATTGCTATAAATTTTCTTATCCAAATGGAATGAGATTTGAGTGCTTTACAAAAAAATACTGCTTTCCTTTCCTTTCATGAATTATTATTAAACTAATCCGCAAACAAAAACATAACATGTACACACTACAGTCACAATATATCTACGATATCCCTACTCCAAATATCAATGACTACTTTTCATATTTGTGTTAAAGGCTTTCCTAAATTAATGGTCAACAATGAAATCACACATCATTAATACATTTTAAAATTACCTCTTTTGTTGTGAAGTCAAGTTTGCAAAGATCGCAAAAGAAGTCGTTGGGAGTCGATGACATTTTCAATTTGTCCCACCAACAGGGTCCACGGTTGGGTGTCCTGCTAGACAGTAAACCACTACTAGTAGTAGTATAAAACTCCCCCGACCATGTTACAACTATTTGAAACTGATTCCAGCGAGGACAAGATTGTAATTTACACAGCTAAAGCAATCTCGTTTCCAACATTAGATACTTTAAGAATCTTATAAGAGCTGCAGTGATAAGTTCGGCCGGCAGGACAGTATAAAAATCATGAAGTCCAACCATGCAAACAGTCGTTCAACGAGACACGAGAACCAAAATGCTGTACTTCAAGAGTCCAATGAGAATAGCAGTCAAACCCGGTGTCACTTATTTTGCGTAAACTTATTAGACCTCACAAAGGCGCCAAAAAGTCAGTTTTCAACCGAACAACACATTGAATGTGACTGTGCAAACATTGGAAGTGTTTTGAGCGCTGCCATTTTGAAAACGTGAAGGAATCTGCAAACATTGTGGTCAGCGGGTCGATACTCTCATTAATTTTGTAACCTGAGTGTTACGCGTGACGCGTGATTTGACCAAATCGTTAAATTCATAAAAATTCGAGCGTGATGCGTGAATTTATGTTTCAACGCCCTGCAACGATCGGCCATTAGATTTTGACTAACTGTGATTTTATATTCGTGATTTACCGCTGTTATGCTCTGAGAAACCACGGGTAACCCAAGCTCTTATTTAGAAGTCGTATTTTGTCGTTTATTTGGTGATTTGAGCGTATCCAGTGATTAGCACTAATTACTCGTGCCCAGGCCTAAGGCCGGGCACGAGTCTAAGAATACAGTGGTATTTTTTTGTTGTTGTTGTTGTTGGTAGACGTCGAGAATGTGGAGATGGAGACAAAGAGTCTGACCACGAGAGAGATTACAAATGACAAACCAATCAGGAAGCACCGGAGGTCAAGGGGCAAGTTCAGCCGTCAAAATCAATCACGTAAATATATCTACCATTCGTTTATACAAATTCTGAACTGGCCGGTATTATGTTGTCGAGTGCCGGGCGATTCCAAATTCTGTATGTTCTACCGAGTCACCCAACAAGGAACCAAACACTGATTTGATCACTATAATCGTTATCTCAGATCTAAACATTGACAAATGTTATGCTGTTTTAGAAGTAACTGATTAAAGATTAAAGTAAGTAGTGAATATACAGCTACAGGAGCCCATAAGTAGGAGCCTCCATCTACCGTACTGGGTTTGTGAGACGACCTGTGACCGGATCAGGCTATTTTTAGAACACCTTTTTCCGCGAACTAATCATCAACCACTGGATTAGGAATCCACCATGGGAATTAAACAGAGCCAATCAGCATCAATGAGGGAGATGATTTGTGTTTATTTGTGATATATGAACAAAATGGCGGACGAAGAAATTGGCGAAATTGAAGAAACTGAAAGTCAAGAGAGCGAAAATGATAGTGATAGTTACAGTGACTCTTTTGCAGAGTTTAGTACTTCATCGGAAAGTGACCAAGAGTCTTCAAGTTCGTGTTCTGTTTCTCAAGGAACTAAAAAATCATCAAATAGTAAACCTACCAAGCCAAAAGCTAGAAACTCCGTAACAAAGCCGAAATCAAAAATCCCTGGTGTTAAACTTTCGCGGGGAAACTGGTGTTCTAAAAATAGCCTGATCCGGTCACAGGTCGTCTCACGAATACATCCCAGATGGAGGCTCCTACTTATGGGCTCCTGACAGCTATGATGACTAAGCACAATCTGCAATCGAGTGGAACTGGGAACGAGACCACTAAAATTGATCTATGAGGTTTTTTCTTCACAAATCTTGTTGGAGGAAGGTTATGTCGTCTTGTCAGTTGTGAGAAAAAAACACTTGAACGAAGTATGTCTAATACGCTTAACGGTATCTCACATTCAAACGCACACGCCGTTAGCGGTAGACCTTACTCTAAAAGATGTCAAGCGTGATTCCGATCAGGTCGTTCCGCGGACTCAAAATCATATCTGAAAAATCTGAAAAAATCGTATAACAGTTTAACTTCAATTTTGTTTCAACTTCTGTTTTCAAAAACGTTGACCAAACAGAAATAGTAAAATAGCAAAATAGCAAAATAGGAATTTTAATTAACGGCACCTTATTAACATAGGAAACAATGGGAAAGCATTTAAACTGAATACCGTAGAAATACGAAAGTAACGGCTACCCGAAAGTAACGTTAATTTTGAGACCTTTCTAGTAATTTAAATTTCTAGTAATTCCCGAAAGAAACATATTGGTAAACGGAAATGACAAGAACAGGAACAAGCATTTAAGATGAAAGCTCTGTATATACAATAACTCAGTCGAACAGGAACATTTATTCGGAAGTCTTCTCAAGGTACTTAAGGCCTGGTTCAAAAAGGCAATTTGGAAAATCACATTTCTTGTAATAACTCGCTGCTCTAATTTACTTAGGCACTCATATTTAGGCATAAGGTTATATACAAGATTTGAGACAATTTTATTTGGGTCTAACAATTGTGACGTCATGTGGTCACGTGACCTTATGGAGGAAAATATAGTTTTTCTTAAATGCGGTCGCGAATTCAATTCACAATGAAATACCTTTTACGTAATAGCGTTAAGGATAACCAGTTAAACAAGATAGCGTCGAGAAAACCTCGGAATTATATCTAGTTTACGAGAAAGCTACAGAAATATAATCTGATGAAATGGTCACGTGACCTCTTTTCCGAAATATTCTCCTTGCAAAAAGCGGGAGACAGGTTTTCTAAACGAGGGTTAATAGATGATCATAAACGTGATTATACACAACTATTTGCTTTCACTTTCCTCTTAAACTGGCGACCGCATTTTATATTTTGTTTTCAAAATTCTTTGTCACGTGGTTAACCACGTGATACGCTGTTTTGGATTTCATTCACTTAAATGAGTAGAGGATATAAAACTCTCAAGCTGTGCCAAGTTTTGTGATGTTTAGTCAAAATGATGAGACATTATAATTTTTTTCGTTTTTCTGCTATTTAAGGCTTGAACCAGGCCTTAAGTACCTTGAGTTATTTAAGTCTTATGAAAATTATTAAATTCCACGGTTGTGTTTACGACGAATTTCGCGATCGTCTTCAATTATTCATGTATTTTAGCTGCCCGAAGTAATGGCTACCCGAAAGCTACCTCTACCTCTACCTACAATCTCTGATATCGATCCAGTCGGTTCTCTTTTCTCCAGCTAGTTCATGAAGCCGTAAATCGGGTTTCTCTAAAATGCTATGTATTAGAAGATACTCTTCGTGGAGATGCAATAATAATAACTCGTGACAACAACTTGTGCAGCCATTAGGCCGGCCTGACAAGGCGCCGTGTCTAGCATATCGTCGACATATTCTGGTAACAGTACTTGTAGAAATAAAAATATTTGCAGTAAAATTTCTTCATCTTTCTGCAGAAGCAGATATTTTGCCCATATAATTCTATTTCGGAAGGTCTTCCGAGTATGCTTTCGGCATGTCTGCACCGCAGTTGTTTTATGCTTGAATGCTTTACCTTTGTTTCCGATGTTAATAAGGTAATTAAAATTCCTATTTTGCTATTTTGCTATTTCACTATTTCTGTTTGGTCAACGTTTTTGAAAACAGGTGTAACTGATAAAGGGCTTCTAAGCTTCCATTGTCTGGGGTGAGACTGGGAACGTGTGTCTCGGTCAGTTCAGTTCGTTCCTGATCTCTTCGTTCTTCACAGCTCAGTCCCTCACCGATTGCATGGATCATAAAATGCCGAATGGAAGGTGAAGCTAAGGCCCATAAGCATGCGTCTTTCATGCTACAATGCATCCCAGTGCTCAATCGCACCAGGGCACGAGTGAACGCTTGTTAAAACGTCTAGTTTTATTTCAATCAAACTCTCACCCTTTTTACCCAGCCTGCTTTTTACCGGGGTTTACCGAAAAACCACTAAATAAGAGCTTGGGTTGCCTGTGGTGAAACGCGAACGTTTAGGATCCAAGCATTTTCGCGCGTGAATTTCCAAAATTTCGGCTAGCGTTCGTGATTCATGAATTTATTTCGGCCATTTTTGGTCAGTGACGCGTACGCATCGGAATTTACAAAAAAATGGCTCGCGAAGCGTGATCATGACCCTTTTTTAGCCTGCCTTCAGGCTCTCTAACGAATCTATATATTACGGAAGCCCAGGAGGGCCACTGGTGGGTTTTCGTTTTTGGTTTTGGTTTTCGGGATTTCATTTTTGTTTTTGTTTTTGTTTTCGGTTTTTTGCTTTTCGTTTTTGTTTTTGTTTTTGTTTTCGGTTTTTTGCTTTTCATTTTTCGCTTTTTGCTTTTCATTTTTCGCTTTTTGCTTTTCGTTTTTGTTTTTGTTTTTGTTTTCGGTTTTATGCTTTTCATTTTTCGCTTTTTGCTTTACGTTTTGGTTTTTTGTTTTTGTTATCGGTTTTTTGCTTTTCATTTTTCGCTTTTTGCTTTTCGTTTTGGTTTTCGTTTTGGTTTTCTTTTTTGATTTGGTTTTTGTTTTCCCTTTTCGTTATTTTTTGCTTTTCGTTTTTTTTTGCTTTTTCGTTTTTTTGTTTATTTATTTTTTGAAACCCAAAAGACAAAAGCAAAAAGCAAAACCGAAAAGACGAAACCAAAAACCCAAAAGACAAAACCAAAAACCAAAAAGACAAAACCAAAAACCAAAAAGGCAAAACCAAAAACCAAAAAGGCAAAAGCAAAAACCAAAAAGGCAAAAAAAAAAACCAAAACCAAAACCATGAGTGGCCCTCCTGGGCCGGTCCATGGTGCCTTGCGAGCCACGTGATGAACAAACATGGCGGACGGCTTCGAAGTCAAGTACAAACCCGGGGTACAAACGTTTGCCCAAAGGACAGAAAGGTATGGACGTGCGTATTATTAATTAAGTTCATATGTAGCTAAACTGTACGTACTAACAATAACAATCCCCTATGTTATTTTTAGTTGAAATGTCGGTAATGATATCAAGTTGATGGGCAATGAGTTTGATATGCGCATGGATTGACCTCAAACTTGTTTGAATTTTGGCGAAAATACGGACCGAGGTAGCGTTCGGACGGCTTCTATCAGTTGAAGTTGCTCAAACACACCATCGGGAAATATCAAATAATTCGCTTAAAATATTGAGCTTTTATAATTGCCGTCGGAGCGAAGCGGAGATGGCCTACTATACTTTGCCAATACATTTCTAAAATGTTCAGGTGGTTATGTACACGCGCCTGCAATAACGTATGACAGCGGACATTACTTCACGTGTACATCACATGTTAAACCCAAATCAACCAATCAGAATGGACCGTTCCCACGGCCGACAAGAAACCATCGCGAAATCCCAATCCAAAAGGTTTTGCATGGAAGATTGTAAAACCACTGAGTGAAAAAAATTCAAGAATCAGAATCTCTATCACGTGCATATCTCAAAAGCTATGAAAAGTGTCGCAGTTTACTTGGAAGAGAAACAATATTCACGGCGGTTACGTAAACATTGCAGATGACAGCGGATCACGTGTACATCGCATGTATCACGTGTACATCACATGTTCGCCCGTACATATAACGACAGCGTACATTTTTGGATTCCTCGTGGCATTGGCATAGCAATAGGGAAAGTCGTCACTTTGTTATTGTAGTTTGAGGTAAAAACAATACATAGAATGACAATAGAACAATAGCCAGGACTTTTGTCCAGCTACACGAAGACCTGACCAACCGGCCACTAAACATATTCTTGTATTTTCTTGTTCACTTTGGACAAAAACATTTTATATTTATATAAGCTTAAGTTAGTTGTTCATATAATATGAACAACTAATATAAATAAAATGTTTTTGCATCTTTTGAGTTGTTACACTGTTCTTGATCTTGTTACATATCGTTAGAAATAAAGTTAAAAGTTGTGTTATATAATTGTTTGACTCTACACCACATTTTCATTAAAATCACCATGCAAAAATATACGACGGCACTTCATTGGTTAAACCAACTACTAGTTACTCGGGCTCTTCCGAAGGAAGCCCGAGTTAGAAAATACACTTTCTTTTTATTTATTTTTTCATGGTGAAGGAATGCGAAGAATGAAGAAAGAATGCGATGTATTTGATCCTATCGAGTTTCAAGATTTCTCATCATAGATCTTCAAGCTATTTTAATAGCTTAAAAGTTCAGGATTGTAGTTGATCATTCCACGATGAAGCTAATGAAACGACATCTTTCAGAGTGGGCCCACACGAATAGCCGTATGCTTTTGTCTGTGAAATGAGCCTGTTTAAAGCCCGTGTTTTATCGGCTGTTCTATAACGCCTTTCCACGAACTCGTGAACTCACGACCAGCGATGTAACTACATCTATTACGGAAAGCTATATGTACAGAAGTCATGCAAACAGTCGAGCCAGTCGAGACTGAAAAGCAAGCCATCGAAACGCATACGCTTACTACATACCAGATACGCATACTCTAAATCTTCCTCGAGCGTTTTCGAAAGGGCTAGCTGTTCTACGACTTCGCCATCCACGAACTCGAACTCATCAAAAATGAACTGAAAAGCAAATGAAATGAACTCCGAAAAACTATCATGACCTCGCTATGTCATGTTTGTTATTAGGCGACATTGGACCCCAGACTGTAGGCCTTTTGTTGCTAATTGTAATAGTACGCCGGTGTACAGTTCTAGACTGATCTGTCCTTGCATGAGTATTTATAATTGAACTCACGACCAGCGATGTAACTACATCTATTATGGAAAGCTATATGTACAGAAGTCATGCAAACAGTCGAGCCAGTCGAGACTGAAAAGCAAATGAAATGAACTCAAAAACTATCATGACCTCGCTATGCCATGTGTGTTGCTATTAAAATTGTAATAGTACGTACGTGTACAGTTATATATTATGTCCTTGAGTATTTATAATTAAACTCACGACCAACGATGTATAACTACATCTATTGACAGAAAGCTATATGTACAGAACTCATGCAAACAGTCGAGGTTTATAATTAAACTCACGACCAACGATGTATAACGGTCATGTATAACTCCATCCGATTGACAGAAAGCTATATGTACAGAAGTCATGCAAACAGTCGAGCCAGTCGAGTTATTTTCAGTAACTCATGATGGATGTTTATTTTATTCCACGTTTGAAAAATTCAGAAGGAAAAGGAATCGTAAAAATCGTACTTCAAAACTACATCAAAGCATTGAAGGCGAGCAAGGTCAATGCGGTTGGTAAATCGAGATCGTACATAGCCCTTCATCAGACATAAAGTCTCCTTCGTCACGCAACTGTCAGTCATTGTCAGGTCTCTCCTCACGCAACTGACATTGTCCTTTTCATAAGCCCGAGTGTACGCTCATTGAGCGTCTTGTTACTCGGGCCCAGGCCGCAGGCCGCCCGAGTTAGAAAATGCGGATTTCGGTAGTAGTAGTAGTAGTAGTAGTAGTAGTAGTAGTAGTTTTGTTCGGCTTCAAAATGACGAGTATGCGACGTATTTAATCGTATCCGGAGTTTCAAGATTACTCCGCAGATTTGAAAAGATAAAGGAGACACAGGACTCAAGTAGATTATGAATCTTAGTTTTGAAAGCAGCTGTAGATCTTCAAGCTATTAAAAGGTCAGGATTCTAGTTCATCGTTCAATGACTAGAAGTGGTAAAAGGACTAGAAGCTCGCTTAAAATATATATTTTTTTAAACAAACGCGAGGCCGTTATCGGAACCATCTGACCTATGCAACCTCAAGACGTATCATGTTCGTACTCACCGGACTAATAGTCTCCCTCGTCACTCAACTGTCACTGATTGTCATGACGTCAGAGAAATTATATTGTATTGAAGAAGATGTCCTTGTTTTATTCGACGTTCGAACCGTAACTCGAACCCGAACTCGATTCCAAACTCGACGTTTCGGGATCTGAAGCTAGAGAGGGGGCCTTTACACAAACTCATCAAAATCAAATCAATTGAACTCAAAGTCAAAAAGTAATCAAATGAACTCAAAGGCAAATCAAATGAACTCGACACATACATGTATATACATAGTCTCCCTCGTCACGCAACTGTCAGTCATTGTCAGGTCTCTCCTCGCGCAGCTGACATTGTCCTTGTTCTTCAACCAACTGGCATTCATTTTCAAGTACTTCCTCGAACAACTGACATTTTCCTTTTCACAATGCCCGAGTGAACGCTCATTGAGCGTCTTGTTACTCGGGCCCAGGCCGCAGGCCGCCCGAGTTAGAAAATGCGGATTTCGGTAGTAGTAGTAGTAGTAGTAGTAGTAGTAGTTTTGTTCGGCTTCAAAATGACGAGTATGCGACGTATTTAATCGTATCCGGAGTTTCAAGATTACTCCGCAGATTTGAAAAGATAAAGGAGACACAGGACTCAAGTAGATTATGAATCTTAGTTTTGAAAGCAGCTGTAGATCTTCAAGCTATTAAAAGGTCAGGATTCTAGTTCATCGTTCAATGACTAGAAGTGGTAAAAGGACTAGAAGCTCGCTTAAAATATATATTTTTTTAAACAAACGCGAGGCCGTTATCGGAACCATCTGACCTATGCAACCTCAAGACGTATCATGTTCGTACTCACCGGACTAATAGTCTCCCTCGTCACTCAACTGTCACTGATTGTCATGACGTCAGAGAAATTATATTGTATTGAAGAAGATGTCCTTGTTTTATTCGACGTTCGAACCGTAACTCGAACCCGAACTCGATTCCAAACTCGACGTTTCGGGATCTGAAGCTAGAGAGGGGGCCTTTACACAAACTCATCAAAATCAAATCAATTGAACTCAAAGTCAAAAGGTAATCAAATGAACTCAAAGGCAAATCAAATGAACTCGACACATACATGTATATACATAGTCTCCCTCGTCACGCAACTGTCAGTCATTGTCAGGTCTCTCCTCGCGCAGCTGACATTGTCCTTGTTCTTCAACCAACTGGCATTCATTTTCAAGTACTTCCTCGAACAACTGACATTTTCCTTTTCACAATGCCCGAGTGAACGCTCATTGAGCGTCTTGTTTATAGTATAGACTGCGGATACATGCACGAACAAGGTTGAATGAACTATAAATAAGGCTATCATGTTACTCTATGACCGGGCATCTGGTCATTGTCAACTTTCACTATTTCTATTCTCTGCTGTCCAAGTCTATGCTATAAATTAAAGCTCAATCATTTAATTTCCCGATGGTGTGTTTGAGCAACTTCAACTGATCGAAGCCGTCCGAACGCTACCTCGGTCCATATTCTTGCCAAAATTCGCCGTATTTTCAAAGCTCTTTAATACTCATCTACTTCAGCCGATACGAAAGAACAAGTTTGAGGTCAATCCATGCGCATATCAAACTCATTGCCCATCAACTTGATATCATTACCGACATTTCAACTAAAAATAACATAGGGGATTGTTATTGTTAGTACGTACAGTTTAGCTACATATGAACTTAATTAATAATACGCACGTCCATACCTTTCTGTCCTTTGGGCAAACGTTTGTACCCCGGGTTTGTACTTGACTTCGAAGCCGTCCGCCATGTTTGTTCATCACGTGGCTCGCAAGGCACCATGGACCGGCCCAGGAGGGCCACTCATGGTTTTGGTTTTTTTTTTTTTTTTTTGCCTTTTTGGTTTTTGCTTTTGCCTTTTTGGTTTTTGGTTTTGCCTTTTTGGTTTTTGGTTTTGTCTTTTTGGTTTTTGGTTTTGTCTTTTGGGTTTTTGGTTTCGTCTTTTCGGTTTTGCTTTTTGCTTTTGTCTTTTGGGTTTCAAAAAATAAATAAACAAAAAAACGAAAAGCAAAAAAAAACGAAAAGCAAAAAATAACGAAAAGGGAAAACAAAAACCAAATCAAAAAAGAAAACCAAAACGAAAACGAAAACGAAAAGCAAAAAGCGAAAAATGAAAAGCAAAAAACCGAAAAACAAAACCAAAACCAAAACCAAAACCAAAACCAAAACCAAAAAGCGAAAAATTAAAAGCAAAAAACCGAAAACAAAAACAAAAAACCAAAACGAAAAGCAAAAAGCGAAAAATTAAAAGCAAAAAACCGAAAACAAAAACAAAAAAACAAAACGAAAAGCAAAAAGCGAAAAATGAAAAGCAAAAAACCGAAAACAAAAACAAAAAACCAAAACGTAAAGCAAAAAGCGAAAAATGAAAAGCAAAAAACCGAAAACAAAAACAAAAACAAAAACCAAAACGAAAAGCAAAAAGCGAAAAATGAAAAGCAAAAAGCGAAAAATGAAAAGCAAAAAACCGAAAACAAAATCAAAAACCAAAACCAAATCCCGAAAACCAAAACCAAAAACGAAAACCCACCAGTGGCCCTCCTGGGCTTCCGTAATATATAGCTAATCTATCAACCGGTCAAGCCTATCAATCAATAATTTTCAGGACCAAGGACCGTCTGAAAATCAGGCTAATCAATCACTTGAGTCAGTTTCAAAACTATAGCAATTCCAAATTAAAAATTAAAAAATACAAAATACAAAAGGGTCAATACTGCGCAGTAAATTTGAAACAAAAAATGATTATTTAAAAAAAAGTAAATTAAACAATGGTAAAACTGAACTGAAATGAAACACCTCCCTGAACTGAAGTATTTTATGCTGATTTTAAATTAAATTTGAATTTATGAAATCAGATACAATTGAATTCTGGGAAATCTTTCAATCTCGTCCCCAGAGCCCACGTTCCTCTTGACCAAGAGGAACGTGGGCTCTGGGGACGAGATTGGGAAACCTTTCCACATTGCACATGCGCAGTGCCCATGGGTGATCGGATTACGTGTGAAGAATCTGGCGGACGATCGAACGCCATAATATTTTGCCTGTGATCTTCAGTATGTGAGAACAACGGCTTTTTGATCTCTGATCAAATTTCCCCTCCAAATATTTCAAGGAAACGTTTTCAAACCTTCAAAGCGTTGAGAAGCCAGTCAAGTGTTAGCCTGGAATGGCGATAAATTGCATCAGTCCACTTTTGTCGGGCATTTTATTGGCTTCCTTCTTCCAAGCTGTATTCCTCAGCGAAAACGATGGCTGTCCAGCAATACATGTGAAGAAAGACCAAATTATCAGAACTAGAGAAGCTTTGAATAATGGAGCAAAGTATCTTCATAAAGAAATAGTCCAGTCAGCAAGGGAATGCTACAAACTTTGTTGTGGACACGATCAATGTAATTTGGGGATGTTGTCGTACAAAAATAACTCGATGGATGATCTTGTACGAACATGTTTTCTCTTCGACTGTGGTTCCCCGAGTAAATGTTCGTTTTCCCCCT
Source organism: Actinostola sp. cb2023 (assembly GCA_033675265.1). Classification (NCBI taxonomy): domain Eukaryota; kingdom Metazoa; phylum Cnidaria; class Anthozoa; order Actiniaria; family Actinostolidae; genus Actinostola; species Actinostola sp. cb2023. The sequence goes on from JAUJYZ010000132.1 coordinate 1,120,383, forward strand.
ACAAGCATTACGCCACTATATCATTTGATGGCGAGCGACAAGGTGATTCGAGGGGAATAAAGCAAAGTAAAAGCGACTCTTCTCAGTCGAGCCATGGTAGTAAAGGATGGGACAAAGGTAATTGGTATTCAAAGTTAAATGATACTTCATAATTTATTGTAATTATATAAAGTACAAACAGAGTTTCACTCTTTTTAGTTTGGAAAACATATAAAAAGGTTTTGTACTTTGAAAAATGCAATAATTTTAGCTAAATTATTACCAACATTTCATCGTTTAATATAGTAGTTATTCATTTGTTTTTCTGTGGTTTTCGTTTATATTCCTTTTAGTACATTCCTTTAGTGAGATGATTTACGGTAGATAAGTTCAATACAAGAAAAACAATGGTTCATACCATACAAACATTTAAATTCAATAAAAAGTAAAACTATGGTTTCTCATATCCATGGCATTGTGCCTCATGATTCAAATTAATAATAATACTTTATTATAAAATATATGTGTATGTTTATGAACCTCTGGGATTGGTTGGATTATATTTAATCATAATCTCTGACAAGGGAAGTGGTCAAGTCTTGGTTTGCTTTATCAGAGGAAGAACTTTATATCTTATTTAATTATGACAAAAGTTTTGGCTAAAGCACTGATGTAGCTATGAGTTATATATAATATCGTAGGCACACTAATATCATTATTCATTAATATTTTTGAAAAAATGTGTCTACATTTAAATATATTATTCTAACTCGGTGTCTGTTGCTGTATATTTACAGACTGCCCACCTGGAGCCCCTGTTGCAATGTGTTCATCAGACCCTTGTCATACAGCAATATGTCGTAGCCATCCGTGGGCTATTTGTAGGCCTAGTACATGTGGTACCTGCCATGCAGAGTTCTTCAATGCTGTTGGCCAAAGAGTAAAATGTTATGGTAAGAGACAAAATATATGATACTTTATAAGATAAGATCATTATTTATTATCCACTAGTGCTTCATTTTACAGGCCCCTAGCCAGACCAAAATCTCTCCCGAGGCACTTTTATCAGTGCAGACAAAATTTTTATAGCTGCACATAGTGGACAGTCAGCCTTTTTTGTCAATTCAGTTAAAAGATAAATATAATCAGTGATGTTTTACTGAGGCAACTGCCTCGGCTCGCCTCATGATCATACTGGCTACGGGCCTGTTTTACCATATAAGGTCAAGAGAACATGCAAAATATGACAATGCATTACATGGTAGCATATGAAAACCAAGCAAAAATTGTCAGAATTTGAATGAACCAAGACATACAAATAAACAAGTATAATGCAGTAGAATAATAAATCCTGTATTTGATGGCTTGACAGATACCGGTATTTTAAATACTTGCGGACTATTTTCACTCCTGAACATGTGAAGTATCCACAAGTAATATATCTGTCAATTAAGCCATCAAATAAGCTGTATGTTAATGCCCCTTGGCATAAATGCAGAAATTATACTCAGATACATCGAGCCTCTCAATAAAGCAATATTATTAGCCATTACCAAAACGAGCAGGGGACTGGGACCAAGTCCATAGAACTAATTCAATAAGCTAAGACGCTCCTCGGGCATTATGACAATATGACAGTTGCGTGACGAGGGAGACTATGTGTCGGTGAGCATAGATAAAGATCTCTGAATTGTACGTCTGCAGTACGTACTTGGGACTTACCAAGGTTGCATATTCATGGTCAGATGGTTCTGATAACGTCTTTCGTTTGTTCGTTGTCGCAGAGGAAAGTCGGTCAAGTAAAAGGACTCAAAAATTATTCCCGAACTTTGTATTTTTTAAACATCCAGTCTATTCAGACTATGATGTGACGAAGCTCGACGAAGCTGCTGTCTCTGCCTATAAATTTCATGCCTTTGATGTGTCTGAAAATCATTCCGAAACCCTTCACAATGACGAAGTGTGTGTGACATATGTGAGAGGAGCGTTTCTTTCCTTCAAGTTGGATACATAAAAGTGTTACGTTCAAAGTTATCCCTGAACTTCGTACATTGACCTTGCTCAGTCCGTGGCGTTGATGACGGGCTAGCTTAATTTGCTTTGATGAAGTTTTGAAGTACGATTTTTACGATTCCTTTTCCTTCTGAATGTTTCAGAAACGTGGAATAAAATAAACTTCAATCTGATCATTATATTTCTCAGAAATGTGTTTCATTTTATTGTCCGATACCTTTTAAATGGGGTTTTCACGGTGCGATGGCAGTCATGTAGCAATTAAGCACAGCGACATCTGCTGAGTAATCTTGAAACTCGATATATGATCAAATATTACTTCGCATTTTGTGTACCGATATGATCAAATCGCCCACGTTTTCAGCCAATCGAAACCCTGAAACATACATTCCTCGCATTAATAAAGATGAATAAAGATTATTATTATTATTTTGTGTACAGGGGGGGGGGGGGGGGGGAATAAAGCAAAAAAAGAAAAGGAAGCGTATTTTATAACTCGGGCTTCCTCCTGAAGTGCCCGAGTAATAAGAAACTAGCAAAAGTGGGCATCATTTTCTGAGAGAACAGATCAAACTTGTTAGTCTGGAAAGTTTGGTGAACTTCGGCTTAATATTGACGATGCTATAGAGGACACCAAAGTTGTCTATTTTCACATACAAACTCTGTACATTTTTGATGTTGTCCAGCCAAACCATACATTCACTGTAAAATTTTGGATGGACAACACAATTTCTAACGTTTATAATTCCGACAGAATTCGCTCAAATCACATCACACTTTGCACTGATACTAATTTCGTAATTGCATTAATTCTAATAAACTCATTCCCAGTTCCCTGCTCGTTAGGTAATGGCTAATAAAATAATGGGCACATACAAAAGAGGTCTAGGATATGCTTTGTGCATTTACACAAAGGGTCAGTTTATGTTGTAGCAAATTTGGTGTAACAGTCATATACCAGCACAGGAATGGCATACATTATGGTATATGTTATAGTTTGTTCTTAATTTTAATCATTCAATTGTTTTAAATTTCAGAATATAGTAAACAAGCAAAAACAGTGAACAGACATTCTAACACCAACAAGTGGTCTGACAAAAACATATTGAAGGAAATAGATAGTTTACATCAAAATGGCATCCACAATCCACCTGTACGCCATAGAAACCACAATACTGACCTTGAAACTCACCTTCAGGATTACACAAGAAAGAATCCATCATCACAACAAATTTCAACTGGTTCTTCTTCAAAGAAAATTGAAAGTACAGAGCCAGAAACAGATCCACCTTTCCATCAATGGAGGGAATTCATTGATAACAACCCTAAGTTTGGCAAACCAAAATTGGTTACAGAAAAACCTACAACAAAGAAGCCTACGACATTTCATCAGTGGAGAGAGTTCATTGATAATAATCCAAAGTACACAAGACGACCAGCAAAAACAACCACAACAAAACCAACAGCCAAAACAACTAAAAAACCAATGAAACCTCATGTTATACCTAAAACTAAACCAATGATAGGTAAGCTAGTTTATATTAATATATTTTGTCTGTTAGACAATGATGCAGTCATAAACTAAAATAATGTACTTATATACTTACTTTTACTGATATTATTAACCTGAGAGATAAAACATATTCTCATCATGTTGCTGTAAACAGTATGATAAAATATAAAAGAAATAACGAGATGTCTCAGTTTGATTGCCATGTTTTTACTGAATATTTCGGTCACTAACTATAGTGACCATGGCAATGAAACTGAGACATCTTCTCGTTATTTCTTTTATACTAAAACTGTATGCCCAAATCAACATTTTCAAGTATGATAAAAGTTTGTATTATGACGTACAATCGAATGAAGAGCTAATTAAAAGCAGGCAGCCACATTAAAGACTCAACAAGAAGTATGAGAAACACACATTGTACCCCATCTACAGTTGCTGTATACAGTACTAGAAGTACTCCATACATGTACCTCAGTTAACAAATTGACATCACTTTTTATGCGTCTGTCCTCTTATTGATGATAAAATTCGTCATAACATTGTCAAAGTAGTATGCGGATCTACTCGGCTATCGCCTCGTGGATCCACACTACTTTGACAATGTTATGACGAATTTTATCATCAATAAGAGGACAGACGCATAAAAAAGTGATGTAAATTGTTTTTTTGCAATAACAAAATCGTGAAAAATGAATAGATCAACACAGAAATAACTTGCAAAGGAAAACTGTTTCAAGCGCGCGCTGGCTCCATGCGCGAGCGATTCGTCATTCTATGCATCTGTCCTCTTATTAATGATAAAAATTAACCAATCAGCTCGCGAGATTACACTGTGTTATTGTAAAAAAGAAAATGTATAATTTTTTGATTTCAATTTGATATTCTTTTTACAGAAGAAAATCCCATGACCAATAGTCCCCCTAAAGTGGATGATGAAAGCAGAAGAACTGGCAACATAACAGATGTTGTTGTAATTGAGACAAGCAATCTCCGTATTGTAGAGAACAAGGCAGTTGTTCCTTTGGCAATTTTCTTGGTTGTGGCACTCGTTATGCTCTTTGTTGTAGCTCTACGACTTAGAGTAACAAAGAGGCGATTAAGAAGAAAGGCATTTGCAACTGATGATGCAGATTACCTTATAAATGGGATGTATCTCTAATGTTAATTTGTATTGGAAGTCCTATTCTATTATCTAAAAACAGTTCATATTTATACTAGATAAAAGTTAGGCGATAAAATGCTTTTTAAAGTGAAAGTGTACATTAATCCTCCTGAACATTCAGCATACAATATTCAGTTGTTTATTGTCCCTGCTCAGATTTTTGTAGCCTGCTTTTCAGACTCAATTTTTTTGCGCTCGAAAATCTCGCCAAAAAATAGAGCGAGATTTTCTAGTGTAAAAAAATTGAGTCTGAAAAGCAGGCTAAGATTTTTGTTGTGTTTTGTGAGAATGTTACAATGTTGATATCTTTACTGGATTATTTCAAATGTACAAATACTATTGAAATAAGCTTGAAAGAAAATAATGTTTGTAGCCTTCAGTATTAATAATAACTACTATAGCATTAAAGCAAATTTCATGACTATTAAAAACCACAGCACATGGCAGATTCATTTGAAATCCAAAAACATTACGCTCACCACATGGCATTTTCACAGTCATACAAAATCTGTTTTAATGGAAAGAAATAGCTATCATAGTTCAGAATACTATTTACCATTTCTTGGGATGTAGCTAATGTCAGTAGCAATATACATGTACATGTATGTCTAAAATTGCTGGTGTTGGTATTGATGTGTACTGATTTACCACAGACTATACGTAGTGCACAATAGATTTAGTTTATACTAATTCAAACCTAATCATACATGTACATGCTTGAGCAGTAGTATTACAGTTCAATGTTTACAAAGTTGTTTAAAGTACAATACCTACATGTTGGTATAAATTATATATCACCTAAAGGTTTGCCTGCCAATTTGAATCCTCAAAGTGCAACTACCCCTATGAGATTGTTTTAAAAATCTATTCAATATATACTGAATAGTTGGTGGGTTCAGTATTTTGTGATTTGAACCTTGCGTTTATGAGTTATAGAGGTTTGAAATCTCAATATGCAAATTTGATGTCTACTTAGGAATTTGCCATAATTTATTTAGACTTTTTCAAGAAGAACTTATTTTTTGAAATGGGCAAAAAAGTTATAAAATATAAATGACTGAAAATATTCTGTAAGTTTACAAATGTCAATAATCAGCACAAGGGCATTTTTGTATAATAAATGAAGTCTCAGTAGTAGACGACATCAAATTTGCATATTGAGATTTCAAACCTCTATAACTCATAAACGCAAGGTTCAAATCACAAAATACTGAACCCACCAACTATTCAGCATATATTGAATATATTTTTAAAACAATCTCATAGGGGTTAGTTGCACTTTATAAGCAGCATCAAAATACTTCAATTGCTGTCTATTAACAGTAATTAATTCATAAGTTCATTAGTTTAAAATAATATTTAATTAATGCCACTGCAGTTATTTAACATTACTCTAAGACATCACCTAGGTTCATATATTTTGAGGTCAGTAGATGACAGTTGACTATATATACATACATAAAATTACATACCGTACCTTCTCCTTTCATTATTGTCTTTGACAATTCTCCTAACAAATCATTATCCACCAAGACCTATAATTCTAAGATGAATCCTAGGGGCATGTAATGTTAAAATATAAAGTTTCTGTAATTAGGGACATTACTATGTTCAAATAAAATTGCTGTGGATTAAATACAAGTGTCTGTTTATTTGCTCTTCCCTATTCCTTTATGCATTGTGATTATTTTATTACTAATCATTGTGCAAATGAATAGTAATCTTGAATGTTACAATAAATTATAAGACCTTGCTATAAGCACTACAAGGCAACTACATGTATATTTATCATATTAATAATTCATGAGGAAAACAAAAAAAATCACAGCCATGGCGGAACTTGTACTTCTGATACAAAATCATCTTGATTTGCATAGACTTTAACTTTGTTTCTCAGTATCTTGAAAATTATAGTAGAGCATGATTTTATACATCTGTGGATATGATAAGTATTAAATAGATACAATATTCACGGCGTCTGTGTTGTATAAGATCTACAATCACTTGCCTTCGGCTCGTGATTGTACATCTTATACAACATGGCCGCTCATATTGTATCTATTACATACAATATGGTATAAAATAACAATGAACTAATAACATTGTACATGGAACCAGGGATCTCAGTAGAAGCCAACAACCAGTACATATAGAATTCCATCATCTGACGAGATGAAAGTTGCTGTCTGTTCTGGTTATAAAATTGGCCTCTGTGTGTCAACTTCTGCAAAAATATCATGATTACTGTACATGTCCGTACTGAGAATCCTGCGAACAGTCTAACCTAATATGAAGTTTTAACTTGATATTAAAATATTATAACAGGCAATGTTTACTACAGATTAACCTTGTACACTTGCAAGAGTTCTTCAAACTTGTCCTTATTCTCTGTCATACTCTGACATTCATCAGTAGGTACTGCTTTCAGTGTTTCAAATAATTCCCTGACATGATGTTTTTCTTTGCCGCTAAGAAAATCTATCGTTAAATGAAATCTATTTGTAGTTGATAAATGCCACAGAATGTCAACAACAACATCACAATCTTGTAAAGAAAAACTTGTGTGCAAGACCTCTATCAGCTCTCCAAACAAACCCATTGGGATTTCAGACTTGAAGATTCTACCAAGATTTGCACCTCCTGTTTTGCAAAGATAATTATATTTATCTTCTGTTGTTTTAATTTCACGTTTCCATGTTTTGGTAAAACAATGAGCAGTTTGTGGATGTTGAGATGGCTTACTCTGCCCAGCTGATGAAATACTACCAGATTTTTCTGATTTGCTTTGCGGTGTTGCAAGAGAGTTCCATGGCTGTTTCAGTGTTTTTTGGCCTAATGGAAAAATGTATCAAAATAAGAAAGAAGACGAGTATTGGTGGTGGTGATGTTGAAAATATAGCATTTCAAACTGATTAATAATAGATTGTGAGGACAAAACGAAGGGGCTCACTGCCATGAGGTATGAAACATGTACATGTAAGCATAAAGTTAACTTTGAATTTCTCCAAGATTTATCAATGGTTTGAGAAGCTACATGTACATGTACATGTATCTCAAACACTCAAAAAGAGTTCTTCCTCTGATTACAAAACACCACAAAATTGGCTAAAAAAATTGTGGTGCACTTCACAGTGTTTTGAAATCAGAGAAAGAACTCTTCCACATGTTTGATATATATTATGTTACTTCAACTTTGGCAACAAATCAAACTAGTGACAAGACCACCATCATCACTTATATTAAGAAATGGGCAAGTTTCCTGTTGGTTGCTATAGTAACAATAAGATACAGTGGAGACTGGCAATATGCTAACGGTGATATGACCAGAATAAGATTTTATAACAGATGTATCGATACTTTTTTTAAAGAAATCCAAGACAAATTTCAGTTAATTTTGGTAAGCAAATATATAACTTAAGGTGGCTCCATATAGTTTAAGCGCGCGCAAGACCATGAGCATGCGCAATAATGGAACTTGAATAATTTTTATTTTGATGACGTCATGCGCGGGCAATCTTTTTTGAAAAGAAACTCCAAAACTACACGGTAAAATCTTTTCATAATTTTACAATTTGTTTGTAATATAAAGCTACAGTAATTAACATAATATGAAAAAAATTGGTACTACAGATTTTTCATTATTTTGCAAAATCGATATTTTGCAATATTTTGGATTCTGTAGTGCGGAATGTTTCAGTTCTTTGTCAAATGATAGGTGAAGTGTAGCATTTTCAAAATGGAAAGTATTAAAAAGATTCACCGTGTAAACCGTGTGTTTTTATTGATTTTATGAGAAAAATAACCTTTGTTAAAGCTGGCATGGTGTTGCTATGGTAACCTTTCGAGTGATCATTTTCATATAAAACGATTCCCTAACTCATGATCTGTCATATGGTTGGCTGAACGGGTGTCAAATTATACATCTGTATTAGCTATAAGACGCTTTCTACATTTGGTATAAAGGCCCTTAAAACTATATGGAGCCACCTTTAGCTTCATTTTGTCTTGATCATTGATTGATGCATGTGAAAAATACATGTACAATGGGCCATAATTTGGATTTAATATTGTTGCACCAGGGTTGTACTTATCAAGGACATTTAAGATTGATCTCCTACCAATCCTGTCTTTCTTTTCGAGTGGTTTCAAATGCGATGCAGCCACGATATCCTTGAATTCTTCATAAGTACCAACTCGCTGTTCAACTGCACGAAACTTGGCCGCATTTTCACGTTGATATTTAGCATCAGCTTCTACTGCTAGGGCGAATTCTTTCTCTAGTTTATGAAAATTGATTTCTTCGTGTTCTTCCATTGACATGCGATTGAATAAAGACAAGAAAAACAGATTTTTTTCACTTATTGACTGAACGTCTGAAGACAGTTTTGGTTCGGTGTCACTTTGTGTGTGTAAAGAAGTCTGGGAACTAGTCTCCAAAGCACAGGAACCCCGAAATAACTGTCTCGAAAAATTACTAAAAATAAATAAATTATTATGATTTACATTTAAAAGGCCATTTCTGTTTTCTGATACTAATCATTTCAACTTATTGACTAAAATAAAAGACTAGGTCAAAATGAAATAAAACCTAACTTTTTCAAAGTCCAGAGGGGTACCCCCCGAGTCTCATCTTTGGCTGCATTGATTGTTTGGCAGCGACACCCCTACACTTATTTGCTGCAGATTTACTTACAAAGTGTGATTGCAAATACTGTATTTCTACCCTAGGAAAACAAGTCTATGAAGGTAAGGGGGCCAGGTGTTAAAGAAAATAGCTATGCTGTGAATCGTCACTGGGAAGAAATGACCAAGATTTGACCGATCGATTGAACACGCCGTTTCGCGCGTTTGGCATTTTAAAACTAAAATGGCGGACAACTCTTCATACATTTACAAATGCTCAAGGCATCTGATATGCGTCAAAAAGATGTTCAATAGTCGGTTCTACATGAAGTAATTCCCTACGGTCAGTTTGTACTTGTGGAGCAGTAGCGTAAAACTTCATTACTGTAGTATTTAGTGGTTTCGTCCAAGGTCGACGACCATGGCACGTGCGATCAATCGTACTAGTATCGCGCTTTCCAACCAGTATGCATCGAAACTTTCTGCTAATGAACGATTCAAAAGAACTACCAAGCTTTGTATGAACACTAAGCTTATAGTGTTGATAGAATGAATGTCAGAAAGAAAGCGATGAAGTCGATGTCAGGATGAAAGATTCGATGAGTTTCGAGCGCGAAGAAGAACCCCGAAGCATGACGTCAACACTGTTGCTCTTGCACATGCAGTCTTATTGTCAAGTTGACTCGTGTTTTCCTGTGCAAGATTTTACATAAGAAATAACCGTAATTTTTCAGACAACACGAGTCCAAGTATAGAGTTTACAGAATGTGGATGCTACATGAAGTACTGCCATGCTTTTGGAGGCTAGTACTTCATGTTCTCAATATAATATGGTCTCGTGGTGTCGCATTATTCTTGGTTTGCTGAATCAAGAGATAAAGACACAGCGGCCATGTTGGTTGAACAAACAATAGACACTAATGAGCAATCTTTTGTTGAAGTTCAACCAAGATGGCCGCCGTGACATGTATTGCAAACCAGCAATACCAAACCAGCCCATTCATAAAATGCCGCTGTTTTCCAACTGACAAAAGTTGTTTTGATGGCTATTATACACAGAAATTCTTTAAATTTTTATAATATGTAGTTAACAAAATTACTCGATTCTGATTGGACCAATGAGAGGTACATGCAATTTAAAATTGTTAATTGTACTCCAAAGGAGTACCAATGCAGGGTAGCAAAGGGGGGGTCATGATCACGCTTCATGGGCAAATTTTTTGTAAATTCAATTGTCACGGACCAAAATGTCCGAAATTCACGAATCACGAGCGCTAGCCAAAATTTTGGAATTTCACGCGTGAAAATGTTTAGATCCTAAATGTTCACATTTCACAGAGCATAACAACGGTAAATCACGAATCACAGTCGGTCAAAAGGGACGATCACGTTGAAACATAAATTCACGCATCATGCTCAAATTTTTATGAATTTCACGATTCACTCTCCATTTTTTGGTCAAGTCACACGTAACCCCTTTGCTACCATGCCAATGAAGTTGCTATGAATAATTGTTTTACTGTTTTGTTGTTTTATTTTTTTATTTTTTATTTATTTGCTATGAAAAAAATTTGTTGACTGTATTTATTTATAAATGAACAATAAATTGCACAATTTTCTCATACAATTTGTAATTAATAGCAGCTCGTGATATTTTGAAAGTTCTCAAATTGCACTCGGCCTAAAGGCTCGTTCAATTACGACAACTTTCAAAACATGATCACTTTGTACCTATTATTATTACGAATAATAATTATTGTACTTGAGATCATGCGATTTCCTATACAAATAATATATGTTGTTTCAAATACAATTTGTTCTTATATTTTATATTTTCTTTTCGTCAGGTTGTATAGTCTTCCTGCCATCATGAAGTATCATTTCTTGTTGTATATCATAGCCACTGTCTTGCTTCTTCATGAGTATGAATGTGTCATCCTTGGAGAAGAGGAATCTAAAATCTTACAAGAAATTATTAATGAATTCAAGAAATCACCAACAGATCCAAAATATGACCATGTCATTCACCTACCAATCAACAAGGCTCATTTGATACCAAAGGTCTTTATATGGTGTCCACTGTTACACTTCCAAATCCCTCTAAGATGTCCAATTGATAACAATCCCTTGAAGCTTCAAAGTTTTGCTCAATCAGTGCATTCAAGTAAAGAACGTGCACCAAGATTGATATATGATATAGGTGGTAACATTCTTCTTGTTCAGACCTATTACGCATGTGTCAAAGATAACAAAGAAAACACCATACTTATATGTCAGCAACTCCAGAAATCTTGAACAAACTACCTGGAAATACAGCCAAAAAGTTTCCTTTTATTCTTCACTACAAAAGTGGATTTTCAAATGATCTTCTTGATTTTCTTATCATCTCCTTAAGTCAAGGACACACATTTCACGAAATTACAGAGATGATAGGGTCAGTGAATTATCGTAAGTTTGTGGCAAGGCATATACTTGCTGGTGTTACTGAAGTAACCAAAAGCTTTCAAGATAACATTCTGTACTCTTATTCTGGTGGTGATAAACTAATGCATGTGTTCTTATGGGATTTTGAACGGAAAAGTGAAGCATACAAGAGACATTTGAACAGCATTCCATGTAACACTCTTGTTATAGACCTCTCATATAAAATGGAGAAAAAATGCAAAGTCAAAGGATCAGCTAGTGGTTCAGGAAAAGACATGCATCTGGATAACCTGTTCTTAGGACTAAATGAAAATGGAGAAGTAGTGTTATGGAAGCCCATCAAATCAAAATCTTTTCAAGATATAAAATATGCCCTAATAGAATTCAAAGACAAGTTGGAATCAAGTGGGCACGAGCTGAACACAATACTAGTGTCTAACTGCTGTGAAAGTAGAGCATTGTATCAAGAAATATTTCCTGAAGTTCCAGTTAAAATGGGAATAACTCATGCTATTAAAGCTGTTACAGACACCCTGCCCAGAGAAAATCCTGACACCATGGCATTTGCCCACAAGTTGCTGCAGATCTTCAGTAGTTCATCAACAGAACAACAACGCACTGAAGAAACCACGTCACCCCTAGAAATTGAAGCTAACCTAGACTTCTTGTTAACAAACTGGAGGACTAGACTCTTAGAGCCTACGATGGTAGCATGCGACCATCTGCGATATCATATCAGGAAAGGCTGTTTGTCAGGTATTCCCCCTGGGGAGGGTACTGAGAAGATTGATAATTTGCATAGGTACCTCCAAAAGTCATTCCTTAGTCGTATCACTGTTACTACACCAGATATGGCCTTTGCCATTATTACTTGCATATTATATGCTTGGAACTGTAAAAAGCAGTGTAAGAACCTATTCAAAGGGAAAAAAGTCATTCCAATTATGCCCATAGAAGCTCAAGAACTGAAACCTAAGCAAAACACTATTGATTCTGATCACAGCAAGATAGATTTTAAAGGTTTAACTGATAAAGGAATAGAGCCTTTGGTTATTGAATGTACTCAACAAAACAATAGTGCAGTTGTCACTTCTATGTTGGTGATTACAGCAGATGTTGTAGAGTACATGTTCATAAGGCTTCTACATATCCAGGATCTCATCAATGCATTCAAGGACAAGTGTCAGAAATCGTTTGGGGTATCAGATTTCCCCATTTTCTCATCTAATGGTGGAATATCTCCTTATGAAAAGCTGATCTCGGAGTCAAGTGAGCAAGAAAAGAACACAGAAGTCTTGTACAAGAATCTTTCTGAGTATGGTTTAGAGATTGACAAAGTACCTGGGGATGGAAACTGTTTATTCAGAAGCATTGTGCTCCAGGTTCAGAGGCTAGCTCAATATTGCCCTGAATTAGAAAAATATTTGGAATTAATTGGAATGGGCAAGACACAAGAAGAAGACACCACTAAACTGAGAGAACTTTTTGTTACAGAACTTCAGAATAACTTTGCAGGATATAAAGAATGGATTAACATAACCAACATTAACTTGGAGCAAGACTTGAGCAATTTCAGTGAGGATGGCTTCTTTGCAAGTGATATTGGAGATTTATGCATCAAAGTTTGTGCAAATGTACTGCAAGTGCCAATCATAGTAATCCCTTCACTGCCTAATGTCAAGTTTTTCCCCTTCCTTCCAGCTAAGTTTATTTCTTCTATTCCTGTCTATGTTGCTTATAATCACTCAGCACCTGGGCACTATGATAGTACTAAAGGTAAGTGGTATAATAATGACAGTAATTCAATTATATCTTCCATATTAATAATAGAAATATAATCTAAACCTAAGGTTAGAGCAAGGGTGATTTAAGGTTACGCTATACCTTCGCGACAACATTTTTTTCGAAAATTATTTTTTTGCGATTTACTTTCATAATTTAAAATATTACTTCAAAATTATTTTTCGTTTTGGAGTTATTGGGTAAGACGTGACCGGAAAAGCAAGAAGGCGTGAGGGCGCCAAACATTTTCAAGGCCGTTTTCTCCGTGACGAGATTTTGGAATATCGGCATCGTATTTTTGAATTAATAGGGTATATAGAGGAATAGTTGATGAGAAAAACTGTGTCAGGGATTTTCGATTTGTGTTTTTGATCAAAAGTTATGGCGCCGTAAAGAAAGACGTGACCTAAGAATTTCTTTGTTAACTTCAACTTTTGATATCTTTTGAATGGAGTCGAATATCAAAAATCCCTGACAGCGTTTTGTAGATTGAAGTGTGCTGATTGACATGAAAGTAATTCCTGGACAAACAGAAGTAACGCAAAAGCGAGTAATTCGGTCAATTTTCGAGGAAAAGGACTCGTATCGATAAATTTTAGACTTCTGTAAAACATAATAGCAACCGTGTTATTCTTCATTATCTAAGCTTTAGAATGATATATAGTTTTGTATAGATTCGTTAAAAATTGAGAAAGTTTCAGAGTTTCTCCGTGAAGTGCCCGCAAAGGTATACCGTAACCTTAATTAAAGAGGGGGTTCAACATGGCACCCCTAGCTCTTCAATGGAAAGAAAGGCAGGGGTAGACTCAGGAGAAACCTTGTTCCATAATCCATAATCCAAGTTCTCTGTGACATGCTATTTCCTGCATTCTGGGAGCATTTGTGAAAAAAACTTTCAAGTTCCGAACGACAGAATTTAAGAGTTTTTAAAAATTATTTGCACAAACGAAATCCTAATCATCGACAGATGTTGTTGGTATCATGGACGTATTATATGTACAGTGAATGATTGGTGAGGTGGTTATTGATTGGCCAAGAAACTAACGAATGACTTTGTTTTCAAACAATTAGAGATTCAGTTTCCTGATCCCAGTAAAAACAAATGCAAATGTGGAAGGAAAAACAAATACAAAAAGGACGAATCTGAAATAGCCAAAACGTTCTGTGATCCAGCGGACACCCAATGCCCATGTGCTGCAGCCAACCTTCCCTGTATCTTTTGCCAATGTTACAACTGCCAAAACAAACCAGCATTAGGCACGCCTATGTCATGCAAGTGCAACTCTCGTGGTAAGCGTACAGGCGGGAATTCAGCATGCCTTAATCAAGAACGAGCAACATGCTGTTGTGCAAAGGTGGGTCTTCCTTGCACTGCGACCTGCTTTTGTCGAAACTGCGGCAATGGTAAGCCCCAGGAAGAACCAGAGGAAACCATAGAAGAAGAAACTCCCAGAAAGAGAATCCGTAAAGGATACCAGATTAAAGTGGAACCTGAAAAGTGGCCTACCATGTCAGAATGGACAGAGCAAGAGGTAATTTGTCTAATGGTTTGTAAAGAGGTTCTTGCTGAATGTAATGTAGAGCTAAATGTCCATAACATTAGCCAAGTCTTCCGTTATATTGCCAATTCAAAGAACAATGCTGACTTAGGATTATCGATATCAGTCAAAGATGATGTAGCGATACAGAACAAGTTACAATTTCTCCAAATAGGAACTCCTGTGGTCACCCAACTCGTTACTTTCAGTACTGTCACACTTTAGGCCATTGCATGCTTCAGTACTGTCACACTTTAGGCCATTGCTTCAGTACTGTCACACTTTGGGCCATTGCTTCAGTACTGTCACACTTTAGGCCATTGCTTCAGTACTGTCACACTTTGGGCCATTGCTTCAGTACTGTCACACTTTAGGCCATTGCTTCAGTACTGTCACACTTTAGGCCATTGCTTCAGTACTGCCACACTTTAGGCCATTGCTTCAGTACTGCCACACTTTAGGCCATTGCTTCAGTACTGTCACACTTTAGGCCATTGCTTCAGTACTGTCACACTGTAGGCCATTGCTTCAGTACTGTCACACTTTAGGCCATTGCTTCAGTACTGCCACACTTTAGGCCATTGCTTCAGTACTGCCACACTTTAGGCCATTGCTTCAGTACTGTCACACTTTAGGCCATTGCTTCAGTACTGTCACACTGTAGGCCATTGCTTCAGTACTGTCACACTTTAGGCCATTGCTTCAGTACTGTCACTGTAGGCCATTGCTTCAGTACTGTCACACTGTAGGCCATTGCTTCAGTACTGTCACACTTTAGACCATTGCTTTGGTGTCTTATTATTATACTAACAGCTTTAGATTAGGATTATATTCTATATTGTTGTGGAGCAAAGATGATATCTCACCAGATCTACGTACAAAATTATGCATTGTAATTAAAGCATATTAAGTATTCATAAGGCAATCTTTTTGTATAAACCCTTGCATACCCTTGTTAGATCTTGTTAATAACTGTTTAACGCATAACCATCAATTATACCTACTTGTTAGAAGCGTTACATGAGAAAGAAAATAAAAATTCGTTTTGCTTTTGCGTGGAGTTGATTTTTTTTATTGATCGAAAAAGAACATTGCGATCAGATGGTACAACTTTAAAACCATAAGCAACAGACAATATATCTTACTTAATTATAATAATAACAAGACGCTCAATGAGCGTTCACTCGGGCATTGTGAAAAGGAAAATGTCAGTTGTTCGAGGAAGTACTTGAAAATGAATGCCAGTTGGTTGAAGAACAAGGACAATGTCAGCTGCGCGAGGAGAGACCTGACAATGACTGACAGTTGCGTGACGAGGGAGACTATGTATATACATGTATGTGTCGAGTTCATTTGATTTGCCTTTGAGTTCATTTGATTACCTTTTGACTTTGAGTTCAATTGATTTGATTTTGATGAGTTTGTGTAAAGGTCCCCTCTCTAGCTTCAGATCCCGAAACGTCGAGTTTGGAATCGAGTTCGGGTTCGAGTTACGGTTCGAACGTCGAATAAAACAAGGACATCTTCTTCAATACAATATCATTTCTCTGACGTCATGACAATCAGTGACAGTTGAGTGACGAGGGAGACTATTAGTCCGGTGAGTACGAACATGATACGTCTTGAGGTTGCATAGGTCAGATGGTTCCGATAACGGCCTCGCGTTTGTTTAAAAAAATATATATTTTAAGCGAGCTAATCTAGTCCTTTTACCACTTCTAGTCATTGAACGATGAACTAGAATCCTGACCTTTTAATAGCTTGAAGATCTACAGCTGCTTTCAAAACTAAGATTCATAATCTACTTGAGTCCTGTGTCTCCTTTATCTTTTCAAATCTGCGGAGTAATCTTGAAACTCCGGATACGATTAAATACGTCGCATACTCGTCATTTTGAAGCCGAACAAAACTACTACTACTACTACTACTACTACTACTACCGAAATCCGCATTTTCTAACTCGGGCGGCCTGCGGCCTGGGCCCGAGTAATAATATTAACTTTATTAATGTGTCTTCGTACAATTTAGAAAAGCGTGAAATAGTACTAACTTTAACTTATTTTTTAACATGGGCAAAAAAGTTATAAAATCATTTATAAAGACTGTGAAAATATTCTGTAAGTTTTCAAATGTCAATAATCAGCACAAGGGCGTTTTTGTATAATAAATGAAGTCTTAGTAGACGTCATCAAATTTGCATATTGAGATTTCAAACCTCTATAACTCATAAACGCAAGGTTCAAATCACAAAATACTGAACCCACCAACTATTCAGCTTATATTGAATAGATTTTTAAAACAATCTCATAAGGGTGATTTAGGCACTTTAAGTTATTTGTGCGAGTTCGTTTTTTGCAGGAAAAATAAAACCTATAAATGCCAAAATTTAAAATGTGCATACATGTATGCTGCAAAATAGCGCTAAATAGCACAATACTTTTTTCCTGCAAATATATCTCCAAATTAGTCCAAATAAACACACTGAAATGTTAAACTGAAAGTAAAATTTTCCATGACGCACTTAGTTTTACGGGACCAGAGTCTAGGACTCCCGTAAATTTACGGACGACTTCACTTAAGAAATCACAGGCAGCCCAAGCTGTGATCTTGTGAATAATTGTAGAGAATGTATGTAGAATTACAAAATAACGTACAATGGCACTTACGTTGTCAATAAAGGACTGAAAATTCACCACAGTGTTGATAATTTACTGTTCTATTGCCCTGATGTGTTAGTTTTGCGTTTTAGGCCGTTTTTATTTTTTTTCTCCTTTACTCTGTAAAGGAAGAGAAGGCTGGCAACTACGGACTCCTAATCTTGGCTACGGCGATCTTCGAGGCCTCGAAAAGCCTACAAAAATTCGAACGAAATTTTTTCACATAATCCCGTTCTCACATTCCCCTAGCACACATTCCCCTAGCACACATCCAATCGGTTCATCACTGACCTACTCGCTTTTAAAGTCGTGAAATAAACGCAATTCGAGGTCAACCTTGCTTGTAGCCTCCTTTGCAGCTGCAAAGGAGGCTACCTTGCTTGTGACTAGCCGTGGAACCAACAGCTTCACATTTTATCGTATTCGGTTTCAACGAACTTTCTTCGGAACACGTGCCGAACTGAGCCGAACTAGCGATGATAAAGTCGGTTGATTCCGGAGATCGGCCGACTTTATCATCGCTAGTTCGGCTCAGTTCGGCACGTGTTCCGAAGAAAGTTCGTTGAAACCGAATACGATAAAGTTCCACGGCTAGTCACAAGCAAGGTTGACCTCGAATTGCGTTTATTTCACGACTTTAAAAGCGAGTAGGTCAGTGATGAACCGATTGGATGTGTGCTAGGGGAATGTGTGCTAGGGTAATGTGAGAACGGGATTATGTGAAAAAATTTCGTTCGAATTTTTGTAGGCTTTTCGAGGCCTCGAAGATCGCCGTAGCCAAGATTAGGAGTCCGTAGTTGCCCGTAGTTGCCAGCCTTCTGTTCTGTGAAAAAAAATAAAAACGGCCTAAAACGCAAAACTAACACATCAGGGCAATAGAACAGTAAATTTCCTGTGGGAAATCTATTGACAACGTAAGTGCCATTGTACGTTATTTTCGCATTTTGCCCACTATATTTGTAGTTATAAAACCCAATGTAACTATTATCCCAGGCCGTAGGCCGCAAAAAAAACCCAACGCGTATAGTTACAATATCCGGTCACATATATACCGGGCCTAGGTTATCATGTAAATATTGGAAATTTGGCGTTTTTGTTCCTGGGACCCTAGTATCTCTATGTAGAATCTCTCTCTATTTGTTAAATGTATTTATTACAAACATTTTCTATCTCACAATCGAGTACCTTTGTCAAATTAAGACCACTACTTTTTAGCTTTTACATACCACAGGTATCAGCATTGCGGTTTGGTTCAGAAGTACAAGAAAATTTTGGATTTTCCTGGAAGAAGAAAATTTTTCTGATATCTTTTTTTACTCCTGTTAAGTTAAGTGTTGAAAAAAATTTCTGGGAAGACTTCTGGCTGTTGGCAGCAAATAACGAAGAACAGATGTTACCCCTTCCATTCCCGGGGAGCTGTCCCCACTAACGAAGAGACCCTACGGTCTGAAGTATAATAGTATCAAATGAGTTATCAAAAATCAAAGTTATACTATGTTAAACCCGTAGTTATTGCACCGTACAAAACTGTTGCCAAAAGCCGTTGGTTGTCTCTTCCTATTACAGAGTAAAGGAGCCAAGCAAAAAAATCAAAAATCTTAGTTAAATTGTTGATTGCCTCATCAGAAATTTCAAGGAGAAAGTTACTGATTTCAGGTGAAAACTAAACACATCAGGGCAATAGAACAGTAAATTATCAACACTGTGGTGAATTTTCAGTCCTTTATTGACAACGTAAGTGCCATTGTACGTTATCATTTGTAAATTACTCGTGCCCATGGCCGTAGGCTTTGCGCACGAGACAATTCAGTAGTACAATGAAATGCTTTCGCCTGACGCCGCTAGCTAGACACACACCAGCTTTGACAATATCGTAAATACATTCCATTTGCCCTATAATCTGATTTGATTTGATTTAGACTTCATTTTTAGTTTTTTTTCAATGTCAGAAAATCGCAAAGTTGTGCAATATCCGGTCACATGCTATCGAGACCCAAAATATAAATAGGGGACAGGGTTGAGGATCAGAGAAGGGGGAGGGCAAGGGGAGGGAAGGTTTGCAACGCCTAGCCAGGTACCGGGGCCTAGTATCTATTATACATGTATTGGAACCATTTATATACAGAAATGTATCTCTCTTCCAATCGATGTGGGACATTGTCAAATCCAAAACACTACTCATGACCACTAATTCCATAGACAATCGTCACTAAAAATAAAGTCAAAATCAAATCAAATCAGATTATAGGGCAAATGGGGTGTGTGTCTAGCGAAAGTATGGGGTCTTGTACTACTGAATTGTCTCGCACATGCGCAATGTGTTATATAGGAGTCGTGATTCCCGATCTAAAAAGCGGCTAAATTAAATGTGTTGACCAAATGAAGGATAAAAAGACGAGGTATAAAGCAACAAGTCAGAGCCCAGGCATCCACCACGGCTTAGAAATTGCACACAAATCCTAACTTCGGCCTTCATCGGTCGCTGTTCAGCGCTCGTCAACAAATCAAAATTCACAAAACAACTCGGACCAACATCGAATATTATATATATATAATTAAAATACAACTCAAAACCTCAAGAAAACTACACAGGGGACTTCAACAACTAATTATTCTTTATTTGTAGTATTTTTTTAGGGAACGCCTTATAGAAAAATAATGCTTTTGAGAAACAAACAAACTCATACTCAAAACTATAAAATGACCGGTTGAACCAAGCTTTTCGAATCGCTCAAAACCACTCAAAAACACAATTTCTCGCTCAGATTTCTACACCAACGTGTTCTTTAATTTTCAGACTACTGTTGTGAATAATTTTTTTGAGAATCTCATACCCTTTGAAGGCTTTATCAGAGCTCATTCCTGATCCAACCGAACGAAATCCAAAGACGTCACGATCCACTGATTTATACGTTTGGGCTACCTGTGACCACAGGAAGCCCAATTATACAACTGACACGTGCACACACGAACATTCAGTGAAAATCCTTTATAATCGTCCAAGAAGATAAGCACACGAATAGCTGGACGTCTATGTGTTCTACTAGAAAGGAAACCACAAACTTATATTTATGGTATTTTATATTTCGAAGTCTAAATGAAAAATCGACCGACAACAACTATCAATCATTGAACTTTACTCGTTGAATACATTTTTATACCAAGATAATGGTCTCTTGATTTTACTTTTAAAATGTTCAAATATTTTCACTCTAAGAGCGAAATATAAATCATACTGCATTGATCACGAAAGATAACTGCGACATGTGCTGGTTCCAGGTAGAAAAGGGAAGAAGCAAAAATCAAACTCGTATACAAACTTTGGGCTCTTTCAGTCAGTAATATATCACTATCCTGAAAAACATTTGTTATTCAAATCAAGAACTCTTTGTAGAACGAGGCATACAACAATATGAACTATTGTTATTCAAATTTTCAGGAATTCAGGACGGTGATATACTGAGAAAGCCCCCACACTGACACTTCCACAGGGATCCCAATTCTACTCTGGTCCTTAGCAGTACTGGTTCAATCCGGCACCAGGGCACGAGTGAACCCTGCCGACAGGGTCTAGTTCTACATACATTCCAGTCTACAATTATTCACAAGATCACAGCTTGGGCTGCCTGTGAAGAAATGGGCGCAAAGCGTTCATGCAACACCCCTATATTTCGTTGCATAAACAGCACTAAGTGGTCACTTACGATAATCGTAAGATCCAATACTTAAGTGAAACTCTAAGTGAGCAATTAACTCATTCTTTGCAACAGTCTTAAATTACGAGTACATTTACAGTGCAACTACACCAACCAAGGCCACCCAAACAAATTTTGAATCAAATTTTCTAATCACATTTGTGACGCTGAATAACAGAATGATGTCGAATTCTACATTTTAAACTGTTTCTTGTTCACTCTTGATCATATACATACACATATAAAGTAAAATATATGCTTTTAAAGCGAAAATTTGACAATTTGTGCAGATTCTATTGTTTAAATACTCAATTGTGATTGCAGTGCGACTACACTTGGTTAGTGTAGTCGCACTGTAATGGGGAACTGAAGACAAAATTTATTTTCTCAAGAAAGTTAGATATGTCTTATATTACCATTACTTGAGTATTAATCTTTGTAAATCTTTCTTAGATATGAACATAATCTACGTTCAATATGGAATATCATCCGCCATTTTGCCGATATATACCGTCGGCTCAAATCATTTTGTTTGTGACGTCGTTTATGGGGAATAGTAAAATCCGCTCATCACATTTTCTCGGGTATACAAGAAAATACAATGTACTTATAATTCACTTTGCACTTTCCCTTGGGATAGGTGACGTCAGACATGGGGAATAATTACTGAAGTGAGCCGCGCTCAATTCAGCGGTAATCCATGTCTTTTTACAATTAAAACTCAAATTTCTTCATAAAAATAAATTCGCTTAGAAAGTGAATGTAATTCTCTTTGTTTTTATTTAAAGATAAATTTAGGCTTCAGTTCTCCTTTAAGTAGACTCGTAACGGTTTTATGCAACCGGACCCAGGACGATATCTCTATATCGAATGGATGTTAACCTATAGTATTTACTACGTAATACAAAACGCATTTAATAGCGATTTTCATTATTTTGTGTCCCACTTCCACGACCATGATCCTTAGCGTTTTAACAATAGATTGTTTGGTACATATTGTTAAACTAAAGTTTCTCTGTCAGGGTCATACACATATCCAGGGCTTGTCATGGCACGCCCAATAAGCAGTAACATTTTATCATCTTGTGCCATCTCAATCGGTTTAGTGAAATCATTTGTTTCTGCTTCAACGTTTGAGCCTGCTGTGATCAGTGCGGCAGCGCAGCGGATGTGCCCATGGTAGATCGCGTCATGCAACGGTGTCCAACCGTAAATATCACGCACTTTCACGTTCACGTTTCGGGATAAGAGAAGGTTCATACATCGATACCCGCCATCGATAGCTGCGCGGTGGAGTGGAGTTATTCCAAAACTGTTTGATTTATCGAGATCCATGTCTTCATGCTTGTGAAGTAAATCACAAAGCTCATCCAAGTCATCATGCTGTATTGAATCGTGCAGCAAAGCCTCGGTGTAAAATGTCACCCTTTTGTCCGCCCCCATCCTCAGAGAGTTTTTTAAATGGAAGACTTCGTCTTGAAAGTCGTGCGCACTGTCTAGTGAGTTTGTTCTGTGTCTATTATCCACGGTCTCATTATTTATATAGTCTATTTCTAATCCATGATAAGATGGTGCTGAAATACTCCTTCTACTCATCGTTGGCCTAGATTGGTACTCCCTTCCTACGCCATTGTCTAACAATCGATTCCTTGTACTACTCGACAAACTACCTTGAAAAAACATACTCCTTAATCCACTGTCTCTACGCTGTTTTATCGTCTTCAATGAATCATTATCCAGGATGCTAGACGACGACCTTCTACTTCGATGCTTCAGTGGAGATGCTTGGATCATATACAAACCATAGTTTACATTGTCATCTTGGTCTGATGGTAATGGGAGGACTGTAGTGCTCAAGGTTCGTGTACCTTCACTTTGATAGATATCCAGTTGCCGGTCTTGCATCTCGGGGAATTCGTGAGCAACGTCTGAGCTAGTTGATACGGTGCTAGATCGAACCCGCATCATCGAAGTAGCGCCGTCTTGATTCTCTTCCATTAAACTAATGAAAATGCATCCAGCTTTAGAAGCAACAGTTAGTTGTTTAAAACGATGAAACCTTTACACAGACCCACTATAGATGATAGAACTGAAGTTATTGGAGAGGCAAATGAAACCTTTACACAGACCCACTATAGATGATGGAACTGAAGTTATTGGAGAGGCAAATGAAACCCTTACATAGACCCACTATAGATGATAGAACTGAAGTTATTGGAGAGGCAAATGAAACCTTTACACAGACCCACTATAGATGATAGAACTGAAGTTATTGGAGAGGCAAATGAAACCTTTACACAGACCCACTATAGATGATAGAACTGAAGTTATTGGAGAGGCAAATGAAACCCTTACATAGACCCACTATAGATGATGGACGAGCAGACTTGACTACTTGTGCCGTGCATGTGAGAAGATTTCAGATCCAAACGAAGCAACCAAAAGCGGTTCAGTCCAACCCATATATACTGATGCTTATAACGTGATACGCAGAACCGACGGATTCTACACTGGTTTCTCGCCCAACGGTTCTCCAAAAGTCTCAGTCAGGTACGATTTGATTGCATTAGCACTAATTAGTCAGTAGTACAGCTTTATTCACTGTAATATCCTTTTAGCCCTATGTACACCTAACCCCAGGAGACTATTTAGCGGTGTTAATAAATGCTATTATTATTATTATTATTATGGTGAACTGAAAACCACTTTGCCCAACAAAAAGCCTGTGAATGATTGACCTTTCCAAGGTGTTAATTAGGCGATAAAAATTCGACGAAATCATAGTCCAATGTTGACCAAACCACTCATCAGTAATTTAATTGGTGTCAGAAGTCAGTGTGACGCGGTCAACCTCAAAGCTCGCCATACAAAGTTGTTTTCACTACGTAGAGCAGATGAACAAACTAAAACTACGCCGGTTACCATACATATATAGTTAGAAGAGGGGTTCTACTAAGGCAAAATAGAGGTTTGACTTGCAAAAGTTTTGGCTCCTCAGATTTAATAAGTAGGTTCATGATTTTGATAATTTGACATTTTGTTTACAAAGTTTAAAATTCCTATTAGTTTAGACACTTGCGGTGGGGTCAATAGTCATCGTGAGCTGCTTCTTGCACGTCGTGAACATTGAACACGTACATCATTATACAGAAAATGAATAAATTGGTTAGTAAATTACAGGTTTAAATGACAAATTATTTGTGTGATCGGCTGCAAACAAAGTTTCGTTTTATTGTGTGTGATTTGGTAGTAGATACACTGAAAAGTTTTTTTTTTAAATATCTTATTATATAAATTGCCGTGACAACTCAATAACTCAGCCCTAACTAGAAGTTTTCGATTATTGAATTCAAGATCATTCAGAAGGATTATGAGTCTAGAAGGCAGGAAGCAAGGATGAGTGGGTTACGCCTCTCAGGGTGGTATATGTGAGTTTAGTTTGTCACTTTCGTTCTCTCCCTTGCTTTAAGGGTTTCTCTCCACGCTCTGGTTTTCCTCCCTCCATAAAAAAATGAACTAGTGAGTTGAGTTTTGAGTGTTTTTAGAATAATAGAATGTAGTAAGAAGTGACAGGCACAGATACATCAGTTCCATACCCTCGTAAAATACGACGCACGATTTTAGAGTGCAAATAAAGGCCAAAACGAGTGCAAATATGCGAGTGTATAATACACGGTTTACAAACCGGTTTGAACCAGTTTAAAAAAAAAGAAAAAGAAAGTACCACTAAAAAACGACAGAAAAGCACTTCTAAAGTAAATAGAGAAACACCTACGGCTCGTCAAAATACGGCACGACTCGTAAAAAATATCCAGCCGTATTACACAACTTCCCGTGTAATATAAACCTCTTTTTATTACTATTATTAGACATCTATATTTAACATTGAGTATAGAGAAAAATGTCGACACATCTTTGGACAGCACTTATCTCAGGAATTCAAAAAGAGACCGTAAATGGTCTATAAAGTACTTTGGCAAAGTTTTGCAATACCTTTCATTGGATAAGTATATAATTACAATATCATCGCCATTTTGAATACAACGGAAATTCCTTACCTGGTCTCTTAGTCAAAGTAAGCATAGTGAGCATAGTATACTGTGGTCCCAGACTGACATTAAACCAGGCCAAGTGAGCGGTTTTCTTTGCTGTTGTAGTTTATTGTGTTGACGGCGAAATTCAAAGGCTCATAAAACAAAGCATAGGAAATTTCCAGAACAATAGTAATTCATTGAGAGCGCCTTGCAAACTCATGAAACCTAAATATAAGATTGAATTTTATCAGAAACATCGTTTTGGATGGTCTTGAACAGTCTGATTGGCCACTGTGATGTTCAATCGAGGAATTTGGAAGAAGCTAGAAACGTGACGAAAAATACTCCACCCATGGAAAGAAAGAACATGGACTTATGCTTGCTACGGTGGCTACGCCGTGGGGGGCGTTCGGATATCCTGGCACTTAAAACGTCTTGTGTACTTCGAGTGTGTGTAAATCTCTGCCGGTGGTATCTCTTTGCCGGTGGTTTGAGAGGCAGAAGTTAGAAAACTCATGAAGTCGGTTCATAGCGGCAGTTGTATTAATTATAGTCTACCGATGCTAATTACAGCATCTATGTAATCACCCAAGGGAGATGACGTTATGCAAACAAAAAACAATAACTAAGGCAACGTGTTATCTCAAAATTGAATGGATCTCAATTACACACAGTCATAACCATTTAACAGCCAAACGATAAACACCGCCATATTTGTAGTCAGTGGCTTTCTAGAACTCACAGGATTTTCATAATAAGATTTTCAACTGTCAGACTAATATTGGCCGTTGCGGAACTACTTCTCAGATCAGACATGCTCGCTGAAGCGCTTCTTAAAGGATGCAGAGAAGATGATTTGTTATTAGTCTCTATGATACTGGATCAGCAAGGCGCTAACGTTGATGCTAAAGACAAACAAGGAAGAACAGCTCTCCATTTAGCAAAGACAACAACCACCTGATGACACAGATGTTGTTGCAGCACGGAGCCGATACCAGTGTGGTATCCGACTGCGGCCAAACTCCTCTGGATTGCGCAAGTGACGATGAAATGACTATGTTATTGGCGAAAATGATGGCAAAGGATGGAAAAGATGACCTTTTACGGGACCGACTCAAACAGGTGCAGAAACCCAAAAAGCTCAAGCTCAATAAGGACCTTCACAAATTTCCACCGGAGAAACGGATCCTTCCTTCATTAACAGGTCTCGTAAGGAAATCTAAGACTGCCGTCACGAACGTTTTTGAAATGATAGAGTGTGATTCTGTAAGATCCAGTCTATCAAATGTATCTGACAGGAGCATATCAAGTATTTGCGATTCTGGCTACATAGGTATGGACATTGGCTCGTCTGACTTTGAATCCACTGAATCTTCTATAAATCATTCCGGTTTCCGGAAAACTGGTACATTGACCTTGCCCAAACAACGAAGAGTAACAGCACCTCTCACACAACAGGAACTCAATGCCATTGATTCTAATCGAAGTAGAAGTCTTAACGAACACAGAAACTTAGAAAACAGTAAAACTACCAAAGTGCGACGAAAAACTCATCCCACACGATCAGCATCTATCCTATCACACAACAATCCTAAATCCATAAAGAAGAAACAAGTGAGTTTTCCATCGGAAGTTTTATTAGACATTGCAATTCTCAACGATGAATTTGTCGAAGCATGTCATATGATTAAATCAAGAAAAGTAGACATCAACCGACCTGGACCTAACGGATTAACGCCATTACACAGAGCTGCCATTGAAGGCAGTTATGACTGTCTGCAGCTTCTTGTTGATCAAGGAGCCAATGTGGACATCACAGACGAACATGGATGGGCTCCACTTCACGATGCTGTGTATCATGGAAATGTTAGCTGTGTGGCTGCTTTACTCAAAGCTGGTGCAAACGTGTCCTTGCTAACGAACGACATGTATAGTGTTCTTGAACTATCAAACCGCGAAGACATGCTATTTGTCGTTGGTCGCGCTCTCGTTATGTATGAACTCGGTTTTGTAGCCGACATTGGAGAAGACATTGCTGAACACATTCCCAATGATCCCGAAAGGGAATCATGCGTCTGAGAAGTAATTTGTAAATTATGAAGGATTAGTAATAAGTTCTTGTTTTGCCAACATTTACATTATCAAGCAGTAGAGCAATAATCTAGTGAAGTCTTTTGACGTTGGTCATTAATCATGTTGAATTATGACAATTTGACTACATTGTAAAATTCAATGAAATAAACGTTTCATATTATTGTAGAAAAAAGTTCTTCTATTAATAATAATTTGAAATTCAGCAGAGTTGGAAAACACTTTAGCTACTGATATATGTTCTTTTGGGCATATAGTTTGATCATTTCAGTAGCTATAGCACTAGCAATTAGGATGGACAGAGTATCAGTGAAGACTGACGGGTGACATCAGTACTCGGCATATAACTCACATAGGATTCCTCACATCACATGCAACGAGATTCAGTGAAATACTCTTTCCTTTTCGTTTCGGATATTAAACAAATAATCAATTCAAAATGATTGAGATCACAATGTCTTAAGCCCCAAAATCAACCTTTTGTTTGCTTGGTGTGTTTCAAAGAACTTGGGGTATAATCTGTCGGCATGGAGTCAAAGCCAATATCTATTATCTCTACTTGACAACCTTTGATTCGATTAGCATTGTGCTACGTTATTTGTTGGTGAGGAATAACAGCTATTAACGCTAATTGCCACTTATTCAGTCATACAAACATACAACACTTCAGTATGTACCTCGATGTCCAGAAGGTCTTGTGCAGGAAGATCATGGAAGATGCTTTACCGATTTGAAATGTTTCTGTGCCACAAAGTGCAGAGGAAACAAACAGGAGTTCCTACTAAACTTACTAAGTTACAACAATGTTTTCATTCATTGATCAACGGTATTGTGTACCATCCCATTGACTTGCCGCCACCAAAACAATGCAATACAGAAAAGACACTGTCAACAAAGGCTTCTTGCCAAATTGATGGTTTGCATCAAAAGACATTAGTGGAATCGCACGATGATGTCAAACCGAAACCAATGCAATGTAAACACGCTAAAATGTTGCCGGTTTTCACTAGCGACACAAGCATAAGAAACTTGTGTCGTTTGAAAATAGATCCGCAAGCACACAAACAAAACAGTGATCCTTGCGTCGACCTGTTTTGACCGTGTAATAACTCTCCTTGTTCTTGCCTCGCTAGTGAAAACTGCGGTTTAGTAAAAGCAGAAAATGAATACGCCGAATTCATAATGGCGTATTTTTAGTTTGGCGATACGATACGTTTCTGGTACAAATGACATCTAAAACAGTACCTAGAAATAAACATTCTTGGATCCGGAAAGCTTCTTTGCTGTAGACAAAATACTGACCATCGGAGATGTTATGACATCATGAATAGAGAGTTTTGTATGTATTTTTCAAGTGAGTCCTAAAAAGCCTTGTTTGGTGCAATTTCACAATTTCAAATGTTCATATTTTCTCAAGGATTTATTATTTGGTTTCACAACACACACATAGTATTTAGATAATCACATTCTATCATATAAGCGATTTACTTTTCCCAAAATGATATATTTTTGGCTTTTATGCAAATTAGAAGCAGCCATTATGAATTCTGTTTATGGACAATAGAATTCACATAAAACGATGATAATTTTTGCTTACCAGTTTTAATAAATATACAAATATCTATTGTATAAACTTTCTTCAAATGTTTTACATAAAGAATAATAATAATAGATATATGATAGAAACCTATGCAGGAATAAGAATAACGAGTATTCATATATTGACATTCTTATAATGTTCATATTTCGTAATTTATCTTTTGCCATTTGTAATTCAGCCAATCATGGCTGCGATATTTGAGTCCGGCGGCATTCTCGACTGAAGTGCAGCATAAACTGGATGTCGCCTTACAATGATATTTTCATGTTCGTGTCGATGGAGGTCTATTACACAAAGCTAATGCACCAAGGTAGTGCTTTCTCGGCAAAGACGATTACGGTGTAATAGACCAAATCGGCTAACGCAATGTTGTACCCAATTCAGATCTTTTGGGAATACGGTTCTTTGTCTGTTGTATTTCGATTTCAATAGAGCATTGACATGGAAATGTTTGGAACAAAAAGCTCTTATTCCCAAAGGTTTTGAATTGGGGTAAAGAATGTAAACATTGCGTTAGCCGAATTGGTCTATTTGTGTTTATCACGTAGAATGTTGTCGGCAAAAGAACCTAAGTAACGACGGAAAGGGAGCATGGGTAATATCGATTGTTTGTTTTCATCACCAATAAGAGAACGGACAGATAAATGACGCGAACATGGGCGCGTACGTTGTTGTAACTCTCCCTGTAAAGATAAACAATTCTATAGTTTTATGTGTCTGATAAATGTCACGATGCACGGAAAACATTGTATTTATACTAGTTTTTCCAGCTATCTTTAGATCTTCTACCATAACTTCCACCCTCGTGACTGCCAATAGACTTTGATGTCCTGCTAGTGCCTGTTGGCCTTCTCCTGCGGGGTGCGGTACTAGTACGAGTATCCTTCCTCGTTGGACTATACATGTCCAATGCTGTGAAACCATTGCCTAAAGTCATAGCCGTCCGACGATGCCGAACAAACCCGGAATTCGGAAGAGCAATTCTTGATCGTCTGCTTCCTGGATCCTCTATGGACCCCCTCACGACTGAAGTCTTATTTCTGCACCTGACTAAGGGTTTCGAGGGCGATGTAGTTATTTTGTTCGATTCTCGAAATCGTGCGTTCTCAGAATTTCTGTTTGGAAAACGTTGAGCCGTTTGTTTATATTCTTTACTAAGGAATTTTCTCCAACAGAGCTGAATAGTCAACGCTGCAACTTGTCTGATGAGCTCTTCCTGGTCACGTAGGACTTCAGCTAAAGTGTCATCGTGTTGTTCTTGTGTTACTCTGCGATGTCGTCTATACCATCTCTGAATGGCCGTTGCTGCTTCCATCTTGGCTCGAATCAAATTGCGCCTTTCCCGTTCTTTTCGAGCATATTCAGATTTATGTTGAAAAATTACTAATTCTTTTTGACGATTAGCAGGATCACCCTGACAGCAATCTACTGGCGTTAAGTCCACGCCGTTGGACAATACGCAATTATCTTTTGCTCCGTGCGACGTTAAAAGCGTACGATTTCCTTGGTCGGTTGGTGTAAGACCGCCAACAGCATTGAAATTACTGTCACATGTTGGGGACTTTTTTTCTAAAATCTCATAAATACTAACTGTTAAATCATCGTTGTTCCCTGGAGCAATTTCTTCAGGGTTCTCTCCAACACGATTCTTCATTTCACTGGTGTCAGTCATCTCCATTTTACTTTCTTGTATATTTTCATTCTGTCCAGAAATATTACTAAATCGCACTACTTCATTTTCTAGATTGTTCGCAGTGTTGTCGTCTGCCACCTCCTGTGGGTATGAGCCCTCGAGAATAGTCGGCAGCGCAAAGGGATATTCCTCGTCCGATTCACCATATACAAACCGCTGACCAATACTATCTCGGGATTCAACATCTTCTAAATTACTACCGTAATTATTAGTTCTCACAGGTTCTAACTGAAGTTCGAGTTTAAAATACCCTCCGTCTTCCCCCGAAGTTCTATGGCACAAGGCCCGTCTACGTCTACAATCAGTAAGATACACCATGTGATCAGCGTTCAACTCATGGATAGGGGAACTTGCAGTCTCGCGGATCATTTGGAGTTTGTCCTTTAGTTCTTCCTCTTTAACAGCGCTTGCTCTTCGTTTCATGTCCCTTTTTAACTGTTCATGGCGCATGTACAAGGTCTTACGTTTCTGGAATGGTTTACGTACACGGTATCCTCTCCAGCACGACTGGATAGTCGTGGCTGCTACATCTTGTATAGCATTGATAGTAAGACCACCTTGTTCAATCATGTACTAAGTCAAAACAAAATACCATGTTAGTCGGTTACATGGCCGTTGGGACGTCGTTTGTGCCGATTAGAAAAGGAATGTCAAAAGCCCTTCAAGTCTATCTCATCTTGAGCAAACTCTAGATATTCCATTATAATTCTAGATTCATATAATATGAATAATTTTATCGTTTTTCACTATTATTCTGATACTATATTTTTGATATTATTTATTTGAGGGCCACTCGTTTATCAAAACTGCTGTAGCCCAATCTATTGTCACCCGCCTTTGAACTCAGTGAGTTGTGCGCGAGTTTGCTTTACCCTCTATTAATTGGGTACCACGCAATCAGTGACATTTGAAACTAAAATAATTCGTTCAATTAATATATTCAAATTAAGGACGTTCGCGGGCAAAAAAACTAAACATGTTTTTTCCCTGAAACTTCGTATGGTGAAATAAGATCATTATAGAAGCTAAATGAGCAAATAAAAAATGGGGGTCACCGACTTCGCTATGGAGCCAGATTTTTTCAAAGTATACCCTTTTTCTGATCGAAAATTACGTGCGTTCAATCCACGGAAAGTCGAGAATGACAGGAATTTTTTGGTAGAAAAACTAAACGGATTGCTAAAATTTTCTTCAAATGGCTATCTAAGAGTTTATAGAATAAAATTATGTACAAAGATTTGTGAATATGTAGACACAACCTGTAGTTTTTGGCTCATGTTTACAGTCACCACGTAGCCATCGACGACTCTTTCGCGTGAAGGTAGGTTGAAGTTCATCTAAATTCGTGTTTTTATCAAAATCTAAACATGTTTTTTTCTTTAAATTTGGTACATGGGGAGCTTTTATGATTCTTTGTAAAATCACAAAATAAAAAATGGGGGTCACCGGTATCGTTCTCGAGATATTAGCCGATGAAAATCGTCTACGTAACATGCGTGGCTGGCTGCCATCTTGGACGTGAGGAAAGAGGACTGGACCGAGATGATTCGAACCTTGATTTTATGCGCAGAAAAGATGCGCGTGAACAATGCGCGCGAACGTCCTTAAGTTATTTGGTTTTCAATAAACCCTTTCACGGTTTTTCGCCGCCATTTTCAATTGGAGCAAACTAGGCAAAATTAATAGAAATCTGGATCACATTGACTTGCCGTACCTCCGCTCGATTTCGTTGGATTTTCAAAAACTTACCATTTTAGAAAATATGTTTTCTTTGTTATTTATGTCCTATAATATGATGGGTATTGGAAGGCTACAAAACGAGAAACAAAGATTTTTGTTTTCAAAATAAAACATTTGGCACGTGAATATGCAAATTAGCTCGAAATTTTAAGATACATTCGTGAAAAGAAGATTGACTCGAAAAAGGTAGTTAAAACACCTACATTGGTCTTATTTTCAGTCCGACAACTGATATGCAAGCCAGCTGATTATCGAAGTTTAAATGTTGAAAATCCAACAAAATCGAGCGGAGTTACGGCAAGTCAAAGTGATCAGTCCAGAATTCTATAAATGTTGCCAAGTTTGCCCCAATTCAAAATGGCGGCGAAAAACCGCGAAAGGGCTTATTAAAGAATTATAGAAAGAGAAAATAATGTGTGTCTTGGCGGGACTCGAACCCACGTCTTCAGGATGCTAGTCCGATGTGTTACCGACACTACACCACAAGCCGTACAACCACGCTGGAAACGCAGCCATAATGAAGTTTATATGTATGTCGGATAGTCCGATGTGTTACCACTACACCACAAGGTACAACTACGCTGGAAACACAGCCATAATGAAGTATACATGTATGTGATAGTCCGATGTGTTACCACAGACTACACCACAAGATACAACTACGCTGGAAACACAGCCATAATGAAGTATATATGTATGTGATAGTCCGATGTGTTACCACAGACTACACCACAAGGTACAACTACGCTGGAAACACAGCCATAATGAAGTATATATGTATGTGATAGTCCGATGTGTTACCACAGACTACACCACAAGGTACAACTACGCTGGAAACGCAGCCATAATGAAATATATATGTATGTGATAGTCCGATGTGTTACCACTACACCACAAGGTACAACTACGCTGGAAACACAGCCATAATGAAGTATACATGTATGTGATAGTCCGATGTGTTACCACAGACTACACCACAAGGTACAACTACGCTGGAAACACAGCCATAATGAAGTATATATGTATGTGATAGTCCGATGTGTTACCACAGACTACACCACAAGGTACAACTACGCTGGAAACGCAGCCATAATGAAATATATATGTATGTGATAGTCCGATGTGTTACCACAGACTACACCACAAGGTACAACTACGCTGGAAACGCAGCCATAATGAAATATATATGTATGTGATAGTCCGATGTGTTACCACAGACTACACCACAAGGTACAACTACGCTGGAAACGCAGCCATAATGAAATATATATGTATGTGATAGTCCGATGTGTTACCACTACACCACAAGGTACAACTACGCTGGAAACGCAGCCATAATGAAGTATATATGTATGTGATAGTCCGATGTGTTACCACTACACCACAAGGTACAACTACGCTGGAAACACAGCCATAATGTAGTATATATATATGTATGTGATAGTCCGATGTGTTACGACTACACCACAAGGTACAACTACGCTGGAAACACAGCCATAATGAAGTATATATGTATGTGATAGTCCGATGTGTTACTACTACACCACAAGGTACAACTACGCTGGAAACACAGCTATAATGAAGTATATATGTATGTGATAGTTCAATGTGTTACTACTACACCACAAGGTACAACTACGCTGGAAACACAGCCATAATGTAGTATATATATATGTATGTGATAGTCCGATGTGTTACCACTACACCACAAGGTACAACTACGCTGGAAACGCAGCCATAATGAAGTATATATGTATGTGTTAGTCCGATGTGTTACCACTACACCACAAGGTACAACTACGCTGGAAACGCAGCCATAATGAAGTATATGTGATAACTAACCGTAGTTTTTTATGATTTTACCTGAGCTACGTCTTGATGATCGCCTAATATGGCATAGTCCAACGGTGTCAACCTAAAGAACAAAATATTCTACCAGTCAATAAGGGAACAGGTCATGAACGACACAGCACAAGACAGACAGACTGACATATAACAGCAGTGTATTTCCTCACTGTACGCCACTACACCACTAAACTCCGCGCCGCACCGCACTGCTATCAGGGCTAGATACTGCATCCATTTCAACCCACGGTAATGACGGCACTAAATTCGCAATCGACCGGATCCCATTTCATTCCATCCTATCCATCCCATTCCTATCTATCCTATCCATCCTATCCTACCCATCCTATCCATCCTATCCTACCCATCCTATCCAAGACTCACACAAGACAGCTTCTATATAGTCGTTTTCGTATGAGTCGAAAAGTTACGACACCGTCACCGCACCGCGCCTTGCCGTTTTGAAAGAGTTTGATTGGATGAGATGCATCTGCACGCTTTTTGATTGGTTCAGAAAGGAAATCATTTGAATGTCACGGTACCATAGCTTTCCCACTCATACGAAAACGACTCTAAAATAAAAAGCAAAACAAATCAAATAATCAGTAATAAAAACGTAGCAGAACATTACCTCTCTCCGTCGAGCTTATAGAAGTTTGGAAAAGCTCCTTTCCTGAGCAAGAGTTTAACTGCTTCTAAATGACCAGAAGAACAACACCAGTGCAAAGCTGAGATGCCCTCTTCATCCAACTTGTTGACATCAGCTCCATTGTCGATTAGCACTGACATGCAGTTGACAAAACCACCATAGGCAGCACAGTGCAAAGGTGTACACCTGATTGGTAAAACAACTTATATTAACGAAGAAAGAAACGAACCAAGGAAGGGAGGGAGGGAGGGAGGGAGGGGAGGGAGGGAGGGAGGGAGGGAGGGAGGGAGGGAGGGAGGGAGGGAGGGAGGGAGGGAGGGAGGGAGGGAAGGAAGGAATCAATTGCTGATTATTCGATTCAACTCAGTTAGATTTCGAATTCGAACAGGGACAAGAGACAAAGCTGGCTACAACTTTGCAATCTAACATCGACCATTCACTTGGCAAAGCTGCATGGTGGAACAAGCTGTCCCCACCACTCATTTCTTATGCTCTGTAAACTCTTGTCTGCAATACTTACCCTAATCTGTCTCCCCTGTTGGCCTGAACTCCATTTGTAACAAGAGTGAAACAGATATGGGCGTGGCCATTCAGAGAAGCCCAATGAAGAGGGGAGCGACCATCCTGATCTTCTAAGTCTAAGATAGCTTTATCTTTAAACAAACAATGTATACAACAGTGAAAATCTGATATCAAGAAACTATGAAAATGCGTTTTGAAAGACATCATGCAGACAAAATGTGTCTAATTGAAATAACTAACACAATTTATTTGTTATAATTGTACAAATAAGAAATGTTTTATTGCTAATAAAATACATGAAAACATTTCTCGATACTGATTGGCTGAGAGCAGTGCAATTTTTAGGAAATGTTGAACTCTTTGAAAACCCACTCGTTTAAATGTATTCCAAATTGCAGTCGAAACCATGTATGATTTCCTATAGACCCATTTAATAAATCCCACAATGCATGATTTTCCGCGCTTGACGTCAAATTTATTCTTTCGAATTCCATTCATTTTCCTTCATTGTTTTCAGTCTTTGTATATTTTGAATAGAATTCAAAAGAATAAGTTTGACGTCAAGCGCGGAAATAATAATAATAATAATAATAATAAATATTTATAAAGCGCTCATAGCGAAAGTTCTGAGCGCTGAATACAAAGATATATAAAAAAATATATATATAAAAATAAAATAAAAATATGTATATAATAAAAATAAAATAAAAATATTAGGTCTTAAATAAGTGAGTCTTCAGTTTTGACTTGAATATAGAGAGTGAGTCACAAGATCTAATATCAATGGGTAAAGTGTTCCAGAGGTAAGGCGCAGCTACAGCAAAAGCACGATAGCCATATGTCTTGAGATGGTAATCCACCGGCTTTAAAAGGACGGCACTAGAAGATCTAAGTGTTCTAGTCGGGACATAAAGCTGTAGAGCATCACTGATGTAAGCAGGCGCGAGACCATGTAGTCCTTTGAAGGCCAGAAGTAGAATTTTGAAGTAGATACGCTTCTCTATTGGTAACCAATGGAGCTGTTTGAGTACTGGAGTGATGTGGTCAAATTTACGTGTAAACGTCAATAGTCTAGCAGCGGCATTAAGAACACTTTGAAGTTTCTTAAGTTCGTACTTCGGCAAGCCAAAAAGAAGCGCATTGTAAGAGTCAACCTTCGATGTCACGAGAGCATGAATGAGGATCTCCGTTGTGTTGAAAGACAAAAACTTTCTGATACGCGCAATATTGCGTAGATGAAAAAAAGGCACTCTTGCACGCAGCATTGATCTGTAAGGACATAGACATCGTATTATCAAATATGGCACCAATATTCCTAGCTGACTTTGATGGGACGATAACTTCCTCACCAAAAACCAGAGATGGAAATGTCGGCTGCTTGCGGAACTTAGAGTGGAAGACCAGAAGCTCAGTCTTATCCTTATTTAGTTTTAGTTTGTTGATAGACATCCAGCAGTTAATGTCAACCAGACACCTATCAATCCCGTGTTTAGCTGCAGACATATCATCAGGCTCGTCATATGTGAATGTAGCATATATCTGAGAGTCATCAGCGTATAGATGGTACATCAAGTTATGTTTACGCAGGATATCACCCAAAGGTGAGGTGTAAAGAAGATACAGCAAGGGACCCAACACGGAACCTTGGGGAACACCACAGCTCAGTTGGTGAGTTGAAGAGCAGGCACCGTCCACATAAACAAGCTGGGTACGACCGCTAAAATCGCTAAAATCATGCATTGTGGGATAAAAGGGTCTATATGGATCCGTTGACTTACTCTGTTTGAGTACATTAACAACATCAGCATATCCCATCTCACAAGCTCTAAACAGTGGAGTGTGATTAAGCTCATCCAAAGCATTAACACTTGCACCATGTAGCAACAATATCTCCACGCATTTGACATCCCCTGAATACGCAGCAACGTGAAGAGCTGTACGGCCTGAGTTGTCAGTATTGTGGACATCAAGATGATGGTTAAGCATGGCCTCTAGTGCTGAGCTTGCTCCTGTGATACAAGTATCGCTTAGTTAGATCAATGGAGAGCAAATGAGAAGGGAAATAAAGAGGAGACTGAGAAGTATGAAGAAAGGAGAACAAGATAAGCAAAGACACAAACAAGCAAAGGAAGACACGAAGGAGACAGGTAGGTATAAAGCATTGTATCAGAAGAAAGAGAGGAAAGATGAAAGGAAAGGGAAAGAATTATGCAAGCGTGGAGACAAGAAATGAAACAGTACCTTTACCAGCAGCCCATATTAGGGCTGTTCGACCTTCATTGTCAGGAGTATCTTGTATGTTATGGAAGGAGAGTAACACCTCTGCAGTCTTAACGTGGTCACCATGTGCTGCATAGTGTAACGCAGTGGCACCATTACCATCAACTAAACTGTAGTCTGCCTCTCTACGAAGCAACAGTTTGACAATCCGAGAATTTCCTGGTAAGAAAACAGAAGCATTACAACGATGATGGTGGTGGTGGTGGTGGTGATGATGACGACAATGATGGTATTAATGATGGTAATGCAGTGATGATGATGATGGGGGTGGTGGTGCATGGTGTTGATGATGGTGGTGGTGGTGGTGGTGGTGGTGGTGGTGGTGGTGGTGGTGGTGGTAGTGCTGATGATGACGACAATGATGGTATTAATGATGGTAATGCAGTGATGATGATGATGGGGGTGGTGGTGCATGGTGTTGATGGTGGTGCATGGTGTTGATGATGATGACGACAATGATGGTATTAATGATGGTAATGCAGTGATGATGATGATGGGGGTGGTGGTGCATGGTGTTGATGGTGGTGATGATGCAGATGATAATGCAGTGATGATAATGATGATGGTTGTGGTGGTGGATTGTGTTGATGATGATGACAATATTAACAATTATTATTTATTATTTTGGCGGTGGTGGTGATGATGATGGTGATGGTGGTAGTGATGATGATGACGGTGGTGGTGGTGGTGGAAGATGATGGTGGTGGCGATTATGACATGCTGATGGCAACAAGGGAAAGAAACTACAAAGTAATTTTCATTTATCGGTGTAACCTGTCCCACAAACATATATTTTCATCATCATTATCATCACGATGAACTGTAACATTTTTAAAATATATTTTATTATGTGCATCCATGGTGAAATAAAGTTTACTATATCTGTATATCCATAACCATACATGTACCTATACCCATAGCCATACCTATACCCATACATGTACCTATACCCATAGCCATACATGTACCTATACCCATAGCCATAGCCATACCTATACCCATACATGTACCTATACCCATAGCCATACATGTACCTATACCCATAGCCATACCTATATCCATACATGTACCTATACCCATAGCCATACATGTACCTATACCCATAGCCATACCTATACCCATACATGTACCTATACCCATACCTATACCCATACCCATACCCATAGCCATCCATACCTATTGTATATCCATAACCATACATGTACCTATACCCATAGCCATACCTATATCCATATAGCTATACCCATAGCTATCCATACCTATACCCATACCTATACCCATATATGCACCTATACCCATAGCCATCCATACCTATACATATTTATAGCCATGTACCTATACCCATAGCCATACCTATACCCATAGCCATACCTATTGTACATCCATAACCATACAGTACCTATACCCATAGCCATACCTATACCCATATCTATACTGGGTAATCTTCTTATTGGGTGGGACGTGGTGTAATGTATTTTAAAGGGGACTTCGTGTCCTATTGTACAACACCTGCCTTATGGGCGAATCTTGAAAAAAATAAAAAATAAAAATATATACCCATATATGCACCAATACCCATAGCCATCCATACCTATACCCATTTATAGTCATGTACCTATACCCATAGCCATCCATACCTATTGTATATCCATAACCATACATGTACCTATACCCATAGCCATACCTATACCCATAGCCATCCATACCTATACCCATACCTATACCCATAGCCATACCTATACCCATCCATACCTATACCCATATATAGCCATACCTATTGTATATCCATAACCATACATGTACCTATACCCATAGCCATACCTATACCCATAGCCATCCATACCTATACCCATACCCATATATGCACCTATACCCATACCCATCCATACCTATACCCATATATAGCCATACCTAAACCCATATATAGCCATACCTATAGTATACCCATATATAGCCATACCTAGAACGGCAGCCCAGTGGAGAGGAGTACGGTTCATGTTGTCTTGTACTGATGTGTTACATTTTTCCACAGCCAAGAGTGTCTTCACTACAGCTTCGTTATGCCGTGCTACAGCAAGATGTAGTGCTGTTCTGCCTTCAATATCCTGCCAGTTGATAATCTCATTCGTCTGTTCCTGTCATAACATATTAGTGAGTGTAGTTCTTGTTATTAAATCATTATAAACCAGTGAACTGTTATCTTAGGATGACTTGCATCCATTCTTCCTCCTATTCTGACTCCCTGAACTTCTCTCTTCATCCTGGGAAGCGCTAATAACCTCTCTTCCTTTTTTTTGCTTTTCTTCCTTTTTCCTCCCTATATTCTTCTCATCCTCCTTTACTTCTTTTTTAATACCATAAATTACTTTCTTACCAGAATAAGTTTCACAACACTCGGATTTTGGTTTGTTGTTCCCCAATGTAATGGTGTTTTCTCTGGAAAATTTAAAAGAATGTAAAAAAATCAGTCATTTTGGTTATTTTCCACTTTTGAAATTTCCACTATACCTTTTATTTCAAAAGTCAAAATTGAATTATCCCTTACTTTCTAAATCTAGTAGCTTGACAGATGCTCTAGCCTTCAAAAGCATCTTTACATGCTCTGCATTGCCATATGATGCCCCCCAATGTAAGGCTGTCATTGAGTCATTATCAGGATCATCCACTTGTACGTCTCCTTTAGGCACTCTCTTCAGCAACACAGATAAGCACTGGAAGAAAGCTGCATTATTATATGAATAATAATAATAATAATAATAATAATAATAATAATAATAATAATAATAATAATAATAATAATAATAATAATAATAATAATAATAATAATAATAATAGTAATAATAGTAATAATAATAATAATAATAATAATAATAATAATAATAATAATAATAATAATAATAATAATAATAATAATAATAATAATATAATAATAATAATAATATAATAATAGTAATAATAGTAATAATAATAATAATAATAATAATAATAATAGTAATAATAATAATAATAATAATAGTAATAATAATAATAATAATAATAGTAATAATAATAATAACTTTATTCCTCAAAACAAATTACAAATAAGAGATAGAAAAATAGATAAAAATCCTTATTTACAAAATTTAAAATGATCGCTTGGAT
Source organism: Actinostola sp. cb2023 (assembly GCA_033675265.1). Lineage (NCBI taxonomy): Eukaryota > Metazoa > Cnidaria > Anthozoa > Actiniaria > Actinostolidae > Actinostola > Actinostola sp. cb2023. The sequence goes on from JAUJYZ010000132.1 coordinate 1,161,364, forward strand.
TGTTCAATAACAATTAACTAATGATATTAAAATACAAACAATAAATATGAATAATATAATATTAATAGTAATAATAGTAATAATAATAATAATAATAATAATAATAATAATAATAATAATAATAATAATAATAATAATAATAATAATAATAATAATAATAATAATAATAGTAATAGTAATAATAATAATAATAATAATAATAATAATAATAATAATAATAATAACAATAACAATAGTAATAGTAATAATAATAATAATAATAATAATAATAATAATAATAATAATAATAATAATAATAATAATAATAATAATAATAATAAATAACAATAACAACAGTAATAGTAATAATAATAATAATAATAATAATAATAATAATAATATAATAATAATAATAATATAATAATAATAATAATAATAATAATAATAATAATAGTAGTAATAATAATAATAATAGTAATAATAATAATAGTAATAATAATAATAATAATAGTAATAATAGTAATAATAGTAATAATAATAAAAGAAATAATAGTAATACTAATAATAGTAATACTAATAATAGTAATAATAATAATAGTAATAATTAAAAAATTTAGTAATAACAATAATAATGGTAAAGTCTTAGTACAATAATAATAATAATAATAATAATAATAATAATAATAATAATAATAATAATAATAATAATAATAATAATAATAGCTTATAGAATGAGCGGCAGTGTGTAACATGGGTCATGAATGCAAATTCTATAAACAACTATGATTATCAAACTCCATCCAAATTTACCTCAAAGTACATCAATTCTAAGCAAATAATGAAAGAAAATCAGAAAACTTTCTTGGAAAGGTACTTTTGACAATAATAATTAGTGTCATGCATAGGATGATACACCTCAGCAAAGGTCTCGTATTTGTAAGTAGGAAGCCGTAAGGATTTATCGAAGCTTTCGGCCCGTGCTATGCATATGCAAACATTAAGATCAATGATCTGACACTTAATTGAGACCTTTGCATGACCTGTGTTACATACAATCAGCCTTTATTACTGATCAAGAACTGATTAATAAAACATCAGTTTTGATCTAACCAAATTGACAAATCTGGTTGAACCAATAATTGCTCATGAATTATAATGAGCATGATTAAACAAGGTTAAACAGCTGCTAGTTTCAGTACTTGTTAGCTTGAGGTGAAATACAGAAGTTGCTGAAAACACTTGAAACACTTGTCAGTCAGCAAGAAGTTTTCAAAGATTTTAGGGAACCTTGTTGTTGTTGTTTAAATTTATACGTATCTTTTCAACCTATTGTTTTTTATTGTTTAGCTTTCGGAAAAAAGAATTGATTTTTTTCTCTCTCTTTTGTTTGCTTACGTACTTTGTACATTTCTTGTCCTGAAGATGGACACTTAGTGGGAAAGCTCGACAATAAAAAACAATAGGTTGAAGATACGTATAAATTTAAACAAATGAATGAAGAATCCAACCTACAAAGACACACTAAATCTTGTTGTTATTGTTGTTGTTAACTATGTTGTAATTAATGAGCTACATGTATATTCCTGTACCTTAGATGACTGATGGCTAGCAGCAAAATGAAGTGGTGTTCTAAAAAGAGAAAATAATAATAGTAAAATATAAAGGAATAGATTGCAGACAATATATCCATGAAATTATAGCACTAATTAGATGTGAAGTTTATAAAACGAGAGACCGTGTTTTATCGGCATTTCAAAAACTCATGCATAATTGATGATTTATTAATGATTTATTAAATCGCATACTTTGACCAAACAAAACTACCGAACAAGAAAGCCCATTTTTAATCGTATCGAGTTTCAAGATTACTCAGCAGATAAGGGAAAACAAACGACACACAGGACTCAAGTAGATTTGAATCTCAGTAACTCATGATGAATGTTTATTTTATTCCACGTTTGAAAAATTCAGAAGGAAAAGGAATCATAAAAATCGTACTTCAAAACTACATCAAAGCAAAGGCGAGCAAGGTCAATTGTTTTGATAAATAAACAGTGTTTGCATGATAAAATGTAGGTTTCTCCGTGTTCTTTTCAGTACGATTACAGTTGTATGATCCTTGTCTGAGTCATACATCTATTACGCGACCTAATTTTAGAACCGCCGCGTAGAGCTAATTAAAACAGAATTTCCACGCTCAAAACAGGTCAGTGAACGGCAAAAATACAATCGAAATCAAAACGTCCTTAGATTTTAGGGATCTATTACAGAAGAAGACGCTCAGTGATGAGGGAGACTATTTGTGTCGGTGAGCATTGATAAAGATCTCCGACTCTTCAAGGTACGCTGTGGTACGTCTTTAAACGTATTTGAGGTCACTTGAGGTCACATCTTAAATCTAACAAAAGCAGCTTTTGATTTTTAATCGATAATTCCTTTCTGATTTCGAGATAAATCGAACAAGATCTTTCAATGTATAGGCAGAGACAGCAGATTGGTCGAGCTTTGTCACATCATACCATAGTCTGAATCAACTGGATGTTTAAAAGATATGAAGTTCGACTTTCCTCTGCGATAATGAAGAAACCAAAGACGTTATCAGAACCGTCTGACCATGAATATGAACCTCAACTGGACGTTCCAAGTACGTGCTACGGAAGTACGATTCGGAGATTTTTATCTATGCTCACCGACACATATATACATAGTCTCCCTCGTCACGCAACTGTCAGTCATTGTCAGGTCCCTCCTCACGCAACTGACATTGTCCTTGTCATAAGCCCGAGTGTACGCTCATTGAGCATCTTGTTAGTAATGGTTGGGCTGCCTGTGCCTGTTCCTTATACGGGACGACATATATGTTGTCCATAAAGATCACGTACTCCTTGGTCACACTTTCGGACTGTTGTTCAAATGTGGGATCTTTTGAGAGTATTAGTACTATCGGTGTGCATGAGGTGCTAGAAGCAACACGATACTGCTATATGTTTGTGTTTTCCTTGCTGTTTTTTTACTGAAATCATCCAAAAATGTATTATTTTGGAAGATCGTTTTTGAAGCTGTCCAATAAACTCACAGATCATGTTTTATCGGGTCTAAAACCACTCGGCGAAACACTCCTGCTTGTTTATTAAACAGCTGTACATAAAGATCTTTATTGCCGATAAAACACGGGCTTGAGTTCTATAAATGACTTCTAAAACTCCATCTCAATTAATTTACCTTGATTTATAACTGTTACAGTATTACACAAATTCTAAGCAAATAATACAAGAAAATTACAAAACTTTCTTGTAAAGGTACTTGTGACATCACTTTCATGCGCAGAATTACACCTCAATTTTGTATTCGTAAGTAGGAAGACGTAACGATTAAATCACAACTTGCTGTCGGTGAAATGCAAAGGTCAATGATACGAGTAAATGAGACCTTTGCATGACCTGTGTCAGTTCTATATCACTGATATAGAACTGATTAATATACAGCACTAATGTTTTATTCATTAATTAGGTCTGTATCACTGATACAGACACTGATCTTTTATTCATGCGTATTTATATAGATAGAATATAGAATATTACACCTGTTTTCAAAAACGTTGTCCATGCATTTACAAAATACAAAATAGTAAATACGTAGTGCTGAAAATTATTGTTTTAGCCTTGCTGGATGCGATACTAATCTAAAATTGATGTTTCTGATATATTAGTGGTGGTTTTAAACCTGATAAAACACTCCTGCTTGTTTATTAAACAGTACATAAAGATCTTTATTGCCGATAAAACACGGGCTTGAGTTCTATAAACGACTTCTATTAACTCCGACCATAGTTTCTAAATCCGTCTTGTACGTTTTTGGTCCTAACGGTTAGGGATACTCAGTAGAATGCCCTAGCCATTAGGGATTACCCTTTACATGCCCTAATGATTAGGTACTTTGAGAGCTCATTCTCACTCAAAGCCCTAATGATTAGGACAAAGTCTTGAAAACCCCTTTTGAAAAGGGATAATGCGATAAAAACCCTAATCACTAGGGTCGGACTACGTGATGACAAGCGGTTAATCAAAGCTGATATAGAACAGACTAACGGATATATAGCTATTAGTCTCGGTGAATTCATGTATGATTCTACATGTATACCACACTCATGTCAAATCAGAACACAGGAAAATTAAGAAACTCGCTTACAAAGGAATAAAATCACATTAACACTGCAGTTAAGCACTTACCTTTGTATTTTACGGACTCCGTTATTTTTCAAAAATCGTAATTGGCGGGAAGAGCGGCAGTATCAGTACCCAGTTGGAGTGGCACAATTGTATTGTTCTCAATAAGATCTCTTTGTGTACTGCATAGAACATCACTTCAAATTTCTCTTTTAGATCAGACTGATTCCAACACAAATTGCGGAACACGGGGTCAACACGGTGCATCGATCGGTAATCCAGAAGAATACAAACACAAATGGCATGATTTAAATAAAGCAAAAACAACTCATAAAAATCATTGAGGCAATAGTTGGAACCTCATTTCAGTCTTGAACTGCAGCTCGTACAAAATATTCAAACTCTGTTTATGTTCCAAAATAGATCGGAGACAATGATAGACAAATAGACTACGACTCTGTCAATTACCGGTTGACATATTCAATTAACACCACAACTTACCGCTATATCAGGTATCGCAACTGTGACTCTGAAATCTGTTTATTCATAGTTTGGAATCTCAATCAAGGTTTATTAAAATGTACAAAAGTATAATATGGATAAGTATGATTTACGGAATGACTTTGATACCAATCATTTATTGAATTACTTGATCACATGGAAGTTAACAATACAATTTATTTAAACGTGTGTTTTAACCTTCATGCATGTAACATGTACTAATAACTTTGTATGGAAGAAAATACACCATCATTCTCAACAGTGCGTTAAATGATAAAATGACTACAATGAATGCTGGCTGCACGGAAGCGCTGATCACGGAAGATTTTCGATTCGCATTGCGATTGACCATCGCTCTATAGTCTTCTTTATTATTGGGTTTTTATACTGAAAACTGACATTTACGGAGAGCTTCTTGTACAACTGCGAAAATCAATGTTTTTACACAGCTTTTGAACGATGTCAAAGAGACGTTGTTGGAAGTCCTAACCAGGGGTGTCGAATGGTCCCCGAAAAAAGTCACAGTCTTGCAAAACTTTCTGTCAAATTTCGTTTTTTTCGCAAAAAGCCGTCTCAGAGTCTCATATTTTTAAAACAAAGGAAATCGTGAAAAAGCATCTCGGGCTAGCAAAAAAATGCCTTGTCTCGGAGTCTCACAAAGTCTCGCCTTGTAAACTGTCCTCAGTCTTAGAAGCCCTAACGATTAGGGGTTGTGATTTGATATCAAAGAAACCTTGTGCTGAACGCGTTAATAAACTACATCGGGCTTTGTGACATGTTTTAGAAGTTTTAGATAATGATTAGGGGTACGTTGTGATTTGATATCAAAGAAGAAACACCCTAAAGGGTACCAAAATTATCTTACTGTAATTTGTGACAACGTTTCTATGATATCGAATCAGTACAACCCCTAATCGTTAGGGTCATTTCTAAACATATTACTTAACGCAGCGTTGCACAATATTACAAGGTCTCTGTGATATCAAATACAACCCGGGATACAACCCCTAATCGTTAGGGCCATTTCTAAACATATTTCTTAACGCAGCGTTGCACAATATTACAATGCAAGGTCTCTGTGATATCAAATACAACCCCTAATCGTTAGGGCCATTTCTAAACATATTACTTAACGCAGCGTTGCACAATTACAAGGTCTCTGTGATATCAAATACAACCCCTCTATACGTCTACGTCTACCCATTCGTTACAGGGGCTTCTAGAAAAGCATGTACATGTAGTTAAAACTCTTAACTCGTTTTTCCGGGGTCTTCGTTTTTCTTGGGTCTTCGTTTTAGGGTCTTCGTTTTTCCTAGTTCTTCGTTTTAGGGTCTTCGTTTTTCCTAGTTCTTCGTTTTAGGGTCTTCGTTTTTCCTAGTTCTTCGTTTTAGGGTCTTCGTTTTTCCTAGTTCTTCGTTTTAGGGTCTTCGTTTTTCCTAGTTCTTCGTTTTAGGGTCTTCGTTTTTCCTAGTTCTTCGTTTTAGGGTCTTCGTTTTTCCTAGTTCTTCGTTTTAGGGTATTCGTTTTTCCTAGTTCTTCGTTTTAGGGTCTTCGTTTTTCCGGGGTCTTACAAATATATGTAGGTCTTAGGTCTTCGTTTTTCCGACACCCTCTTTAAATAACTCGTTCAGCACAAGGTTTCTTTGTATCAAATAAAACCCATAATCGTTAGGGCTTCTAAAACATATTACAAAGGCCGATGTAGTTTATTAACTCACAACCCCTAATCGTTAGGGCTTCTAAGACTGAGGACAGTTTACAAGGCATTTTTTTGCTAGCCCGAGATGCTTTTTCACGATTTCCTTTGTTTTTAAAAATATGAGACTCTGAGACGGCTTTTTGCGAAAAAAAACGAAATTTGACAGAAAGTTTTGCAAGACTGTGACTTTTTTCGGGGACCATTCGACACCCCTGGTTAGGACTTCCAACAACGTCTCTTTGACATCGTTCAAAAGCTGTGTAAAAACATTGATTTTCGCAGTTGTACAAGAAGCTCTCCGTAAATGTCAGTTTTCAGTATAAAAACCCAATAATAAAGAAGACTATAGAGCGATGGTCAATCGCAATGCGAATCGAAAATCTTCCGTGATCAGCGCTTCCGTGCAGCCAGCATTCATTGTGTTTTATCATTTAACGCACTGTTGAGAATGATGGTGTATTTTCTTCCATACAAAGTTATTAGTACATGTTACATGCATGAAGGTTAAAACACGTTTAAATAAATTGTATTGTTAACTTCCATGTGATCAAGTAATTCAATAAATGATTGGTATCAAAGTCATTCCGTAAATCATACTTATCCATATTATACTTTTGTACATTTTAATAAACCTTGATTGAGATTCCAAACTATGAATAAACAGATTTCAGAGTCACAGTTGCGATACCTGATATAGCGGTAAGTTGTGGTGTTAATTGAATATGTCAACCGGTAATTGACAGAGTCGTAGTCTATTTGTCTATCATTGTCTCCGATCTATTTTGGAACATAAACAGAGTTTGAATATTTTGTACGAGCTGCAGTTCAAGACTGAAATGAGGTTCCAACTATTGCCTCAATGATTTTTATGAGTTGTTTTTGCTTTATTTAAATCATGCCCATTTGTGTTTCGTATTCTTCTGGATTACCGATCGATGCACCGTGTTGACCCCGTGTCCGCAATTTGTGTTGGAATCAGTCTGATCTAAAAGAGAAATTTGAAGTGATGTTCTATGCAGTACACAAAGAGATCTTATGTTGAGAACAATACAATTGTGCCACTCCAACTGGGTACTGATACTGCCGCTCTTCCCGCCAATTACGATTTTTGAAAAATAACGGAGTCCGTAAAATACAAAGGTAAGTGCTTAACTGCAGTGTTAATGTGATTTTATTCCTTTGTAAGCGAGTTTCTTAATTTTCCTGTGTTCTGATTTGACATGAGTGTGGTATACATGTAGAATCATACACGGATTCACCGAGACTAATAGCTATATATCCGTTAGTCTGTTCTATATCAGCTTTGATTAACCGCTTGTCATCACGTAGTCCGACCCTAGTGATTAGGGTTTTTATCGCATTATCCCTTTTCAAAAGGGGTTTTCAAGACTTTGTCCTAATCGTTAGGGCTTTGAGTGAGAATGAGCTCTCAAAGTACCTAATCATTAGGGCATGTAAAGGGTAATCCCTAATGGCTAGGGCATTCTACTGAGTATCCCTAACCGTTAGGACCAAAAACGTACAAGACGGATTTAGAAACTATGGTCGGAATTAAGTAATGAAGCGTTTATATCAGAAACATCAATTTTAGATTAGTATCACATCCAGCAAGGCTAAAACAATAATTTTCAGCACTATTTTGTGCTTATATAAACAGTTGTAGTTTAGCATGTTTAACATTTTGCATCTCATTAGATATTTGTATGTCTGTATAAATGTATACTACAACGTTTCTGCAATCTAGTGTATACGTACGTACATGTATACATGTATAGTAGTTATACATATACTTTTAATTGTTTGACTATTTAATACCTTCCTTTTGTGTCCTTAGCTTTCCAATCTGCTCCCTTGGATAGTAACAGTTTTACACATTTGTGGCTTCCCTAAGGGGCAATAAATAAATAATAATAATAAAATAACTTTATTTAAAAGGAGGGTAATTATGATAAATGTCAGGTGGCCCTGAAAAGCTAGTAGAATATATACTATAAATCTATATATTTTATAAAATATAAATATTGGCCATGAAAATACAAAAGCTACTGATATAAGTAAAATGTATTTTAAAAATGCTTGGTTGAAAGTAGTTTGACATTTGAAATATATATTTTGTACCTGATATGCAGCCCAGTGCAAGGGTGTACGTCCATCAACATCACCCATAGAAACCTATACAGTACATATACACATCTAAATATTTGTAAGTAGAATAGAGATAAATAGGTGCTTACCGTAAATCTTCTATTAAGCGCCCTCCTCAAATAAGCGCCTCCCCTCTATTAAGAGTCCCCCTTTGGAGCCGTTTTGTACTAAGCACCCCTCTCTAATAAGCGCCCCCTCTAATAAGTGCCCCCCTCTAATAAGCGCCCCCCTGTAATAAGCGAGGAAGGTGACATTGAGATCTGAAATTTCAGTGATTATCTGACATACAATTGTGTTACATTTCATATTGGCTTCGTTTCTCTGTACTAAGTTGATAATAAAATTTACAAAATACGGTAAGAGAATCTGAGTTTAGGAAATTAAATAAGCGCCCCTCTTGATTTGTATATTATCTCAATGTTGTAACTATATTGATATGTTTGTAACAACTCATTGTAAAATTTTACAAAATAATTGAATAAAACTGGAAAAAAAAGGAAAAAAAAAAGCGCCCCTCTCTATTAAGCGCCCCTCTTCTAATAAGTGCCCCCCTAAGACCTCCAAAATTTAATAAGCGTCCCGGGTACTTAATAGAAGATATGTCTAATAGATGCTGGTTATGAAATGGATTCTTGTACTGTTTAATAAACGAGCAGGAGTGTTTTATCGGGTTTAAAACCACGAGGCGAAGCCAAGTGGTTTTAGACCCGATAAAACACAATCTGCGAGTTTATTGAACAGCTTCTAAAACTCCATCCCAATTTACCTAGATTTATAACAGTAGTACACGAATTCTAAGCAAATAATATAGTCTAATACAAGAAAATTACAAAACTTTCTTGTAAAGGTACTTGTGACATCACTGCCAATGTGCTGGATACACCTCAACTCATCCCACATTGGAGAGAGGTTTTGTATTCGTAAGTAGGAAGCTGTAAGGATATTCGTAACTTGCTGCCGGTGCCATGCAAATAGTCAACGATCAATAGTTTTTATACATGTACGAGTAAATGAGACCTTTGCATGACATGTGTTAAAGGCAATCAGTCTTTATCACTGATAAAGAACTGATGAATAAAACATCAGTATCTTTATAACTCATATAGACACGCTGATGTTTTATTCATCAGTGTTTTATCGGATATAAAGATCCATGCATGTGACCGATTGGACAACCCTGATTGGACCAATTGCTTATGAATTATTAATGAGTTTTAGAACTATATATATAAATAATTATATAATATAATGTCAATTAATTCACTGGAATTCTGTACTAAGGAATACAGAACTTTAAAAATGGCAATATATTATGAAGGTCTCACTACGCTGCAGCATCATGTACATAACGTCTCCTAATTAAGCAAAACCCATTTCTTGATAACCATGTACTTACACTAGCTGCATATAATATAAGAAGCTTAGCACACTCTAAACGATCACCAAGAACACTGTACACCTACAAACAAGTTAATTTTTAAACATATCAGTAAAACAATTCCAGATTTTCTTATTATTTATAAGTAAAATGGAGATTATGAGTGAATTAATTGTGCACAGAAGTATTAGAAGCCAGCACCCAACCATGTTCAAACTCCAGGATCCACTTTTAAAATCAGCACCACTGTAACTTAATTTTGATAGAATTCCTTCTGACAATTTTAACTTGCTTATTTTAAGCCTTTTGATTGTCATGGCAGTTTACAGCGTTGCGTGACCATGTACTTGAAATTGTATTTGAATCCTGTGATTATGAGTCTGAACAATTAAGGAGTCATTACATTAATCATTATTAATAAAGGTGCATGTCAGCTACATGTAGGTCATTAATAACACACACGGTGGGCCTATAAGAGCCAAACAATGCCGAGTTTGTACAACTTCTACAGTTTTAATCCAAGCAATATGAAACTTGGCCAGTTGACAGTACAATGTTAATGGGGTACGTGTTTCTTGGTGCTACAGTCTGCATTGTATTCTTGGTTAGGTTTCTTTGTATGCAGGGTATTGTTTTGGTTCAAGTTCATTCTTCTCGTTCTTTGTGTTCATTGTCTAACGTCATCTGGTGTTCTGCAACACCAAGAAACCTCCAATGTATGTGTCAAGACAACAAATCTGTTCTTTTTTGTTTTTTGATTTTCTTGCTATTGGTGGGAAAATGACATCACTAACATGCCAACAAATTTTGAAATTCACTGCAATCGAAAGAAATTCTCTAAAACTTAGAGATATAGCTGAAACAATATCTCAGATATCGTTTAATATTCAATCCAAAGATCTGAATTTTTGAAATTTGAAAATCTGCCATTTTGTTACTAAAAATAGCACAAAATGGCGGAAATTTCAAATTTCAAAAAATTATATCTTCGATTGAATAACGATATCTGAGATATTGTTTCAGCTATATCTCTAATAAGTCTTTCGATTGCAATGATCAAATTACTGTATTTGTGAGTTTCAAAATTCATTGGCATGTTCGTTTCCCGCCAAATTGCACGAAAAACGAAAAACAAAAAAGAACAGATTTGTTGTCTCACATACTGTCATCTGGCCATGCAAGTTTCATATTGCTTAGATTAAAACTGTAGAAATTATACAACCCAGGCATTGTTTGGCTCTTATGGGCCGCCGTGACAGCAGACTACAGGGTACACTAGTCAAGTGACAGAAACTTGCTCCAATGTGCTGGCATAGACTACGTGCAATGCAATGAAGGGAATGTCACCTTTACTGTATTTACATACATGTATGGATATGGTATTTACATGACTAGATATTCAATACTATTGTTAGAGAGAAGTACATGTAATGAATCAGGTCATTAGTTTTGAGTATTCTGTCATACGCCACCTGACATCACTTACCAAAGGTGTTCGACCAAACTGATCTCCTCTGTTTATTTCATCATTCTTTCCAAATTTTATATCTACAATGAAGAACATCACCATGTAGAAACAATTTTCATTAATTTCCATAATCACTGATACATGTATATCTTTTAGATAACTCCACATGCAAATGATTGACAACAGATTTCAAATGATGCTAATAACATGCATTTAGATATTATAATAATAATTACCATCTTGGAGTAGATTTTGTAGCAACCGTTTGTTACCATTGACAGCAGTAGCATGAAGGAGAGTGGTTGTAGTAGACAACACTGAAAGTGGAGTACAGTAAATTATTAGCACATTAACTAATATTTTAATATTAAATAATGATTGTACTCGACATGTACATTGTAACCCCTTATGGAATCCCTTTGTTTTTCTGGGATCCCTTCCCATGCAGAGAGAAGTAAGGACAGAGATCTAGACAATTGAGACACAGGAATATATCTATAGATGTCATAGCCTGGTTTATACTGCCTATCATAAGAACTGAACGTTTCAATAGTGTATGTATGCACAGTAGAAATGAATATTTAGGCTAAGATCAAAGCACACAGGCAAGCACTCAGTCACGCAGTCTCAGGGTCATGCAGCACCTGTATTGCTGAACGTCCGTATCTATGCAAGTGTGAGGCATGCTGTCTCAGGGTCATGCGGCACCCACATTGTCCTTGCTGAACATGCATATCTACTCAAATGTGAAAGCTGAGTGTGATGGCCAGCGGTGGCACGATATGCTGCGACAAATGACAATTTTTTCGGGGTTATTATGTTAACAAAATTATGTTCCATTTGAAATTATTTATTTTATTATTACCGACCTACATTACATGTATATGGACAGCAAGTCAGCTTGTAATTCCATTATCCATTTTTGCCAGAAAAGATGGCCGCAAGGCCCATCTTTGAAAAATTATATCTTCTCAACGGATTCGGTGACCCCCATTTTTTTATTTCATTTTTCTACTCTAGCACTCCAAATAAATATTTGTGCCAAGTCTTAAAAAATTGTTCGACAAACAATAATTGTTCAGTATATTGCATAGCCTGAGAAAACAGCTACCTCTCATCGGGGTCGGCTTTTACTCGCCCGAGAGAGACGTCTGAGATTCGAGCCGAAATATTCCATACTGATGATGTGTCACTACCAAGATTCGGGTAGTAGTTCTGATTGGTTAATCAAGTCATGTTATGAATAAATTAACAACATATCTCAACGGACAAGACCATAAATAACTTCTAAGTTTTCTAAGAGTGACTTTCTCTACTTATTTTTCGCTAAGAACGCTTAGAATCTCACCTTGAGTAGTCTGCGACTTATTTAGGTAAGACATCGAAATAATTTCAAATCTTTTTAACCGATACAAAGTCTCGAAATCTATGATGGTGTGTGTGACAGAGGTCAAGCTTTGAATTTGAATAAATAAACACAAACTATGTATGTTTCCATGCTTTGAGATATCGATGCACAAATAATTTTCGTAAAATACAGCTTACGTGTCTTTATTTTATTGTTGAGCAATAAAGTGTTGATTTTCCTCTTCATTGAGGAGAAATCTTTCACCAAAGTGAGCCGTTGAGTTTGTGTGACACGCGAATGATTTGCATAATTTACGTTATCAGCATGGAATTTTTCGGCTTGAATCTGACAGACGTCTCTCTCGGGAGCCGACCCCGATGAGAGGCGGCTGTTTTCTCAGGCTATATATTGCAAGTCTATTGCAGTTTTATTAACTGATCGATTAAAGATTATGTTATCACCTTGAGTTTCATCCTCTTGTATAAAATGATCCTCTTCATCCTAAAATATAAATCAATCAATCATGTATATATATTGATTGATCAATTAATCACTTAGTCAATCATTCATTCACTCAATTTGTTACAGTGTGACAAAATGTACATTATATAGTTTGTTTATAGAGCATAACATGTAATAGGATAACATTAATGATTGACAAACAAAGAGCATACACATGTACCAACCAAACTTGGGACAGTGTGACAACATCGATCCATCTATGACATATATCCATTCATTCATGCATTCATGCATCCATTCATTATAGTCATTAATCCATCTATATTCACCAATTCAGTTTACATGTGTAGCTAGCTAGCTTTATACATGCATGCATGTACATCCATATTTCACATTCAAATATATAAAGTAAGGTTGTATGTACATTGTATGTACACCTAATTTCAACAACGTTGTCCAATAATAATCAAAAAAGCCAAATAGGATTTCATTAAAAGACAAAAGAAGTGCACTCAAGCTGAACTGTTTCTTTTGTCTTTTTGAATGAATTCGTATTTGGCTATTTGGACAACGTTTTTGAAATTAGGTGTAAGTTTAAATACACACTTAAGCTTAAATACAATACCGATCGATATTAATACTACAATGCCGGAAGTGAAGATCGATGGTGAATTATTAAATAAAATGATTAAGCTTTGTACCAGAACCTTGGCCATACATAAGCTTACTTTAAATATAAACCTTGTCCACTCGGTCTGTAGTAAACCTTGCCGTTGTACCGACCTCGGTTAGTATTAGATAATGTACTGTATTAACTTATACTCACGTATTCAGAAGGAGTGAATGTGTTTCCACCAGAAGCATTCGTCAAACTCATTCTCTCATGTCATGGTCAGCCATTAATCAGTAATGTCGTGTTTTCCCTGTCATCTCAATGGTTCAGCAATACAATGTTATGCATAGAACCAACAGGCAGAGACATAGTAACGAAATACAATCGATAATCGTGAAAAAGATACCGACACAGCACTGTCATGGTGATGTATAATTATTACCCTCCCCTCCCTCGCCTACCATTAATATACCTCACCTCCCCTCTCTTTCCCTTTCTGAAATACATTCCTATTTCTACTTTCCGCTAAAAAGGTATTTTAAGCTATCTAAGTAACTAAAATACTTATATTTTCCCAAAATACTTGTATCTTTGAAAAATAACAAAATATTTTATTGCTCGAAGTCCATAAACGCCCCTCTTTCCCCTCCCTGCTTTCCTCCCTGTCCCCTCCCCTGACGAAGCTGAGTAAACTATTATTATCGACCAAACGCGGTTGAAGACTGGGTCGTGTCTTTGACTAGAGTTATTTTCGTGAATAAGCCTTCAGATATTTATTCTATTTACTATATTTTAAGTATACACCATAGTTCTTAAATCTTATTAATTAGATGTTATTTTTTTTATATTATTATTACCTTTTGGGGACAATGACTATATGATGAACACACTATCAGAGTACAAAATGATTACCATATAGACTATGAAGTACCTACCGTCTTTCCTGAAGATACTGCTGACCAATACGACTGTCAGTTCAGTTCTTCAAAACGTATTTTCAAGATGGGAGGAGGCGATTTAGTAAGTTTTTCTTGCGTAATCTTACCATTGATCCTTTAGATATGAAAGACTGATCGTATCCATAAAGTAGTATGGGATTTATATTTGTGATATGTGGTATTTTTATAGAATTTAAAGAAGAGCTGGCATCCTCAGACGATTCGCAATGTGGAGCGTGTCTGGAAAGCCGAGCAAAAAGCTACGGCAGAGACCAAGAAAATCGAACAGTTACAGAGAGAACTGCTGGAAGAACGGGCGAGAGAGGACATGCAACGGCATGCTGTTGAGCAAGGCATATCAAAGTAAGGTTGATGGTTCAAATGTTTGCAACAATCGGAAGTTGTTGTTTATTGGTACTTACAAGTACATGTAAGCTTACTTACAACGTAAGCTAATTGTGTTGCCCTTGGAACGAACATGATCGCACAATCTGTTGATGAGTTGATGTTCGTGGGGAAATGTGGGACTGTTTAGGGGATACAATTACTGTCTATTTACTGTAAAACATGGGGAACTTAATTCTTGTCAAGTCAACTCAATTACTGAAACCTTTGTCTTTGATACATTCCCTAAATAGCCCCACAATTCCCTGCAAACAGTGACTCTGAAATGTCAGATAATCATACACACAGGTAGCCCAAACATTGTCTTATTTAACTTTCATTATTGCTGGTTTGCAATACACGTCATGACGGCCATCTTGGTTGAACTTCAACAAAATATTGCTCAACATGGCCGCCGTGTCTTTATCTCTTGATTCTCAAGGGATTGATTGCAAACCAAGAATTGTTCTATAACTAACTAAACCTGGACAGTTTACATTTATATATTGTTCTTTCTGCACAGAAAAAAATCAGATCGTCTTGAATGGATGTATGCCACACCTGGCCAGGTTGATAGAGAACAGTACCTCCTTGGAAAGACTATTGACAAGCATGTGGATCCATTGGCCAATGATGACAAAGAGGTGCATATAATATATAGAGAAGTGCTATGCGTTGTGCTTCTCGCACTTCTCGAGTCTTCGTTCAATTCCCAAGTGCTTCTATAACTCGATAGAGCACAGCTGCCAAGTTTTCTATTTCTTTCATGAAATACAATTACGATTTTAAGGCAGGTTTTCAATTTTGTTTGTTACAAAAATGTTTGAAATTTTATAATTATCTTTTATATTTATATTCTCTTCACAGAGCCCTTCTGAAAATCAGCTTTGCTGATGTAGGCCGTCTGTTAAAAGATTTTATAAATAAATAAATAAATGAATATCGGCACCACATGCCATGTGCTCTCATAGAGCACACAGAATACATTTGTATGCATCCTTTGGCCAAACATAGTGTGCGTTATATCATAGTTATTTTATAACTATATATATATACTTGTAGCTAAAATGCGCAATATAAGCAATAAACATTATTATTATTATTATTAGCTGTTTGGTAGGTTTTGCAATACTTGTGAAAAACTGATGATTGGTGATTACAAGTACCCTGACTGTGCTTTTTCACAGCAATATGAAATCAATATAGTTACTATTTTAAAGTATCTAGAGTAGAAATTCTCCCAAAAGTGCGACACTTGGGGCCTGGCATGCATTTCTTTACAAAACTGCAAACCTCAATGAATCTCGGAAAATGATCAATACTCTCAATTAGATGGCATTTTCTTTGTGATGCAGCTATATATATACAATGCACAGATTACATTCATCTTTATCATGTGTTGTATGATGTCCAATCAGTTTATACACTGTATAATCAAATGCATGTTATCTGGTTAACAATATGTGTTTCTTGTTGGTCAGACAAACAATGTTCCTGGAGCCTCATTCTCAAGTGATGCCAATGCCAACACACCTGTTGACCTGGCTGCAAAAGTGCGTGATGATCCACTCTTTCTTATCAAAAAGAAAGAAGAAGAAAAGAAAAAAGAATTTCTACATAATCCACTGAAAATGAAACATCTGAGACAAATGCTCCAAGAAAACCTTGATAAATCAACGAAGAAAAAGGAGAAAAAGAGGAAGAAAGACAAAAAGGAAAAGAGAAGAAAAGCTAAGAAATATGAGGAGAGTAGTGATGAAAGACAAAAGCATAGAAAGAGGAAACATGATAGGTATGTGCATCACCACCTCAGTCTGAGAGAAATGCATACATGTACACTTGTCTTCATTTAAAAATAAAGATTTCCATGGAAAAACAGTAGAAGCCAGCAACCAGGCTGCGCAATCCAGTCTTTATCTGACGAAAGTAGCTGCCAGTTGTCCACGTATTACCCACCTGTGCAAAGTTTTGGATGAGCTTTTTCAAAATCTACTGAGAATGCTGTCTTAATTTAGTGATTGCCCAACCTCCTTTAGTCTGAAAGAGTCCCTCGCTGTTTTTCTTCCCAACTCAATCAAGTGAAAGTGTCAAAATGTGGTTCTGAGATTTCATCAATGTTGAACCCATTCATTTGTTGATTTAATAAATGTTACACCTACTAAATGCTCAATTCATTTTACAGAGATGCTTCACCAGAAACAAGCAAACGTGATTCTACATCAAAGAAGCATAGCAGACACAGAAGAAGATCTTCCTCCGAATCACCTGATAGACCAACAGAAAAGCATAAGAGAGATACATCGTCATCAAAACACAGACACAACGAACAACAACGATTACATTCAATATCTCCACATAGAACTAAACAAAGTAAAAACACTTCTCACTCGAGACTTTCAAGATCAGATGATAGAAAACATAGTCATAGGAGAAGAAGTTCCTCTAACTCACCTTCACCTCCTAGACAACGATCAAGATCGCCGGTCAGAAATGGTCACAAAAACAGCTTGTCTGGAAGTCCTAAACACAGCAAACATCCACGGTCATATTCTCCATCATCAAAGAAATCAAGAAGAACATCCCCACCAAGAAGAAACTTAAGACACGAAAGTGATTCACCTCCCAGAAAGACAAGATCGCCTTCCCCAAGAAGAGATCATCGTTCTAGAGGGCGAGGTGTCACAAAGTAAGCAACCTTTCCTGAGGAACTACGAAATGTAGTGTCTATGGTTTTCATTTATGCAGATTAAGTGTTAACGTTTCCTTTCTTGGTGCAGAAAAATGAGTGCTGAAGAACTTGAAAGACGTCGTGAAGAAATGCTCTCAAATGCTGAGTAAGTTTGTCACTGCCTGTGTTCCTGTGAAAATATTATTGATAAACTGTGATGTTTCATTGTGATATCTCCATTAATGAAATCCTGAATTTCCTGTATTATCCACTCATGTAACAACCATGCTTTATCAATATTATAGGTGGAGGAATGACCAAAGGACAACCAATGTCAAAAAGCACAGGGTAATAACAAGAACTGTTTAGTAGAGTACAAACACTAAAACCATGCAACGTTTAGTACTAAATATATGTAGTACTAAATGGTACTAATGAAACAATATAATCCAGCCTTTAATACTAATGCATGAATTGTCTCGCACAAACAGGAAATAGAGAAGGAAGAAGCTGAAGCAGAAGTTCGAAATAAAGGCAAAAGTGCAAAGTTTCTGAGGTAAAACCATCAAAGTTGTATTTGAGTTCCAATGAAACCTTTTTAAAAAGAGAATTTATTTTGTTTTCAGTGACATGAAAGTCGAGTCATTTTCATCTGATGCCACGGCGTCTGTGTCTGACAGGATAAAACGAAACATCAACTCACTGCAGAGAACAACAGCAGCATTGGACACGTTTCTTGTCAGGAAGTAAAATTAGTATTCGAATCTCTCTTGCTGGACTTAACTTCGGCTAGCAGAATTATGCTCTATCCCTGACATGAGCAGTGGACACTGAATGAGTCCAAGAACCTTTGGTCTACCCCTATCGCAAATGCCAATGATGTATCCATGTGACACACCCTTTATATGGGTACCACCAAAACGTCCCCGTTGTGGAGCAATATACGTGCCAATGAATTTCTGATCATCTCGAAAAGAACAATGTATATTTTGAATGTATTTTTACTTGGAATATTTTACAAGCTGTAAAATTCATATTTATAAACCATGAAATCTACAACTTTTAGGGACTCCTCTTTGTACATAAAACATTCAACACCATTGTGATACAGAAAACTTAGTACCACCCGTGAAACACTCACAAAGGTTTTAGGGTGTTATCTGTTAGCATCAAAGTAAATGTCAGGTATTGCATGGGTTTAGTGTCTGCACTCTACCTGAAATGGCAATTGTTTCTGCGTCGACTCGACAACAACTCAAAATCTTTCAATGTTTTTCTTTTCAAAAGAAACGAACGATTTTTAACAGAGAATTACAATTATATATATATATATATGCTTCATTCGTTTTTCTTTGTAAAACTACAGACTATGTATGTCATCACGTACGATGTAGAGTGTATAAAAAGCAGCAAAACATTTCAAATATTTCTAGTTGTTGTAGATATAATAAGCCGTGTAGGAAATAGCCGTTTACGAGGCCTGAGTAAATGTCACGTCTCTCATTCTATATTCGTGTTGCATACATGGAATTTTAATTTCAAAAGCATAAAGGCCTTGTTACACGGTGAAACTTTTTCGTGAAACAGTGCAAGACAGTTTCACCGTGTAACGTGTTTGCATACTGAAACAAGTTTCACGAGGTGTGTTACACGGTGAAATGAGACACGTGACATTTACTGTAGTGTTCTGAATCTCTTTTTAGCTGGACAACGTATATAAGTATTAACGGAGTGTCCATTAATTTAACGGGGTGTCCGTATTAACAGGGTGTCCATTAATTTAACGGGGTGTCCGTATTAACAGGGTGTCCGTATTAACGGGGTGTCCGTATTAATGGGATGTCCGTATTAACGGGGTGTCCATTAATTTAACGGGGTGTCCGTATTAACAGGGTGTCCGTATTAATGGGGTGTCCGTATTAACAGGGTGTCCGTATTAATGGGGTGTCCGTATTAACAGGGTGTCCGTATTAACGGGGTGTCCGTATTAACAGGGTGTCCGTATTAACGGGGTGTCCGTATTAACGGGATGTCCGTATTAACGGGGTGTCCATTAATTTAACGGGGTGTCCGTATTAACAGGGTGTCCGTATTAATGGGGTGTCCGTATTAACAGGGTGTCCGTATTAATGGGGTGTCCGTATTAACAGGGTGTCCGTATTAACAGGGTGTCCGTATTACGGGGGGTGTCCGTATTAACGGGGTGTCCATTAATTTAACGGGGTGTCCGTATTAACAGGGTGTCCGTATTAATGGGGTGTCCGTATTAACAGGGTGTCCGTATTAATGGGGTGTCCGTATTAACAGGGTGTCCGTATTAATGGGGTGTCCGTATTAACAGGGTGTCCGTATTAACAGGGTGTCCGTATTAACAGGGTGTCCGTATTAACAGGGTGTCCGTATTAACGGGGTGTCCGTATTAACGGGGTGTCCGTATTAACAGGGGTGTCCGTATTAACGGGGTGTCCGTATTAACGGGGTGTCCGTATTAACGGGATGTCCGTATTAACGGGGTGTCCGTATTAACGGGGTGTCCGTATTAACAGGGTGTCCGTATTAATGGGGTGTCCCTATGGTGGGGTTCGTCTGTATCGATGATTCAAGCGATACGGTTTACAGAACGATATTAACTTGCATTCAGCTTGTATGGTATCACGAGCGGTCAGACAATCACTTGTACAGCTTCAACTATCTTCTCTTTCGAACTAATCTTCAGTTTCTTTTTCAAGAGAGATTTCTTTAGATGAGCAATTGCCTTGTCTTTCTTTGTTAGCGATTCTTGTAGCTCTGTAACCTTAGCAACGAGCTTTTGTACCTGCTCTGTCAGAACCTGCATGTCTTCATGATAGGACGGTAGAGGAGAAGAACCAAGCGACGTGTCTGCCTGCATGAATGGATACAAAATACACCGATCCTTAGTGACATGGAGCAGGGACCGCGGAGGGGGGGGGGGGGGGGGGGGGGGGGGGTTTCTAAGATGGTTGTCACAATTGCTTGGTTTCAATCAGCTGTTAAAACTCCTTGAATCTCATTATTTGCTTCAAATGACGGGCAAACACTGCCCTCATTCCTCACGAGACCAGGGGACTGGGACCAAGTCCGTAAAACTAATGCAATAAGAAACTATCAAAATTGACCATCATTTTCTGAGAGAGCAGATCAAACTTAGCTAGTCTGGAAAGTTTGGTGAACTTTATATTGACGAAGCTAGAGGGCATCAAAGATGTCTATTTTCACATACAAACTCTGTAATTTTTTGACGTTGTCCAGGCAAACCATACAGCTAATTCAGAAAACGTTGTCGGCGATCGACTTCAAGCCTACGCGACTAGACCGAAAGGGAGTATGGGTAGATATGATAATTCACTTGCATGCTTTTCGAATTTGGTGACAATGGCAGGTGAATCTGTAAATGTATGCCTACTCGTTTTAAAACAAGGAAACAGAAGCAGATATGATTCATATTCCGTGAGAGACGTTCCTTTTTGATAGTGTATTTATAGACTAATTGATTTTTTCCCATACTCCTTTTCGGTCTAGTCGCGTAGGCTTGAAGTCGATCGCCGACAACGTTTTCTGAACTAGCTGTACATTCACTGTAAAATTTTGGCTGGACAACACAATTTTCAAAAGTTTATAATTCCGACAGAATTCGCTCAAATCATGCACATCAAACTTGGTACAGATACTAATTTCAACATGCTATTTCATGTCATAAACTTAATTTCGTAATTGCATTAATTCTAATAAACTCGTTCCCAGTCCCCTGCTCGTTTAGGTAATGGCTAATACTTTCTGCACTTCTGAGTTATCTTTCTCGCGAGCGACAACCAGATGAACATTCTTCTGATCTCGTAGCGTTTCTATGACAACGTCAAGTGTTGAGTTCAGGACATTTCTCCCATTGACCTGACGAAGAAGCAGGATGACATCATTAGTCTCTTCTAACCGAAGACAGTGCACAATAAAATGACCTAACCTCGACTATGACGTCATCTTGCTCTAGTTTTTTAGTGTTTTCTGCTATGCTCCCCTTCGTAATACCAACAATTCGAACACCATGACGAGGCTTGGGACCAGGACCATCTCTCCACTCCGCCAATGTGCAACAAGCACCAGGGGAGCCTGGTTCCGTCGCTTCGTTTGATGAGCAAGGACTCTCAGATGCTGGAACGTCTCTCTGACTACCAAAGCATGTGTGATTATCTTGATGGATTTGTGAATCAGCAAACGCATCGTCTACTTCATTCTCATAGTCTATTTGTTGAGATGCCCCCTCGTTGGGAATATTTGTGGGGCTTTCAAAAATGGCGGTATTGCCATCACGCTTATGAAACACGTACACGGCGACATCATCAGGGTTGTTTTCGATGGGAGAACCTGTCTGAGACACGTGAGCAAGCTCTAGACCAAGTTCTTTACCAGGCTCTCTCTTCAAAGTTACCCCGACAAGTTCCATGTCGTCGGTGACGTTAAACAGAGTCCAAAGTCCCGTATGTGACGAATCTTTACGTTGTTTTAAAGTTGAGTTTTCAAATACTTGTCTGATCTCTCGATCACATGAACTGTTGACAGAAGAATTTCTCGAGAGAGCAGTCTCTAATTCATTGATATCTGCAGGAAAATTGCTCAGTTCATAATATTCAGCGTCAGACACAGACCAAGACCTCCCCCCTGCGCTTCGTCTTGGATCTGAGCGAAGTCGTGAAATTGGCCTTTTCTCGCCAATCGGTTTAACGTTGTAATACTGCAAAAACTTATGACGGAATCTGTCAATCTGTGAGCGGCGTCTGCAGTCTTTCGATGTTCGTTTGGCTTTTTTGCCTTGACATATAAGGTCCATATCATCGATGCTTTTCTTGTGAAATCGATCGAAGCTATGACGTAGTTTATCGATCTGTGACCTGATTGGACGCTCGGATTCTACAATTATTTCGTTTTCAGTTGGAGCGTTGTGTAAGTCTAGAGCATCGATTGATGTTCTTGGTTGTTCTGGTTTTACAAAATCTGCCCTTTCCTCTGCTTTTTCAGTATGATGAACCTGCTTGTAGTACTTGTGGGGAGGTATGTGGTTGATGTCATCAATTTCATCATAATCATCTTTGTCAAGATCATCATAACTTGAACTAAAGGTGTCAGGAGACATCACAGATTCTCTAATGTCACGGTCCTGTTGCAGTCTATGAATGGTCGCGTTCAATGTATCGATAGTTTGATTTTGTTTTTCTACCTCATGCTTGAGTTCATCCGATGTTAAAATTGGAGAAGTTTGACCTGGGTTCGCGTCAGGCTTTTAAAAAGAAACGAAAATTAAAAAATATTCATTATCAAATTATTATTATTATTATTATTATTATTATTATTAGTAGTAGTATTATTAGTAGTATTATTATTATTATTATTATTATTATTATTATTATTATTATTATTATTATTATTATTATTATTATTATCATCATCATCATTATTGTAGAATCAGCGTTGATAATATATTCCTTTCCCTTTTCCCTTTTCCCTTTTCCCTATAATCCCAATCCACGATTCATACTCCCTTTCCTCTTCTTCTATCTCCATCCATCATCATTCTCTCTCCTTTACTCACTTTCCTTCCACTTCTCCTAATCCTTCCTCTTATAATTAGGACAATATATTACGCAACTTAACATTAATCATAGAATTTCCAGTCAATATATTTACCTTTTTATTTAATCTAGTGAGAAAAAACATACAGCCTTCCTCCGATTTCCATTTCGACTGAACTTCCAATGGATACTCATCGTCCTGCAGAATCCGATCGACTGAAAAATAACAACAGTATTTGGTCGATCTGAA
Organism: Actinostola sp. cb2023; assembly: GCA_033675265.1. NCBI lineage: Eukaryota > Metazoa > Cnidaria > Anthozoa > Actiniaria > Actinostolidae > Actinostola > Actinostola sp. cb2023. Next base: position 1,184,945 of record JAUJYZ010000132.1, read on the forward strand.
CCGGCACAGTGCCTGTCTAACCTGTCAATTTCGATGCGTACAGGCTCAAAAGACCCACCCACCTTCAAAGTCGGCAGAAGCCTCTCGAAGTGTAAAGTTTTCGTGTAATCCATCAGTTTTACAGCCGTCGATAATGAGTTTTATGAGTTCGCGAGAAGTGGTACAACGGGCTATAAACACTGTCTTGTAGGTATTCTAACAATATCAATATGAAAGCATCACATTACTGGGGAAAGCGCGATTATAAAACCTTGCAAATTCGTGCCGGGAATTGTTTCAAAACTCTTTGGTGATTAAATTTCCAACGAGTCTTCAACGAATTTCCCAGCAAGGTTTGAAGAGCGTTTTTGCATTTCAATGTAGCAGGACCGCGCAATGTGAACTTCGTCATATAATTGTGTGTAAAATGCATCGAGACACCCGTTGGGTGCGTTTATAAGAAACATATTATTATTATTATTAAATGGATGTTCACTCAAGACAACTATAGTGCTAAAACTCGTGAAATCCAAAACACACTGATGCACTGTGTATTTTATCAGTAATCTCACCTCAGGACTTAAAACATTTGTCCTCACTCGGACCAGGCCTCCACTCTTCATCTTTAAATGAAATCTAAATAAAATAACAAAAGCGACGAGAAAAGATCATATGACTGTTGATTCACGAATGATATGAATAGTACCGTTCATAATCTGATCCCACCCTATTTTTACCTAATTTGGTAACTCATTTCAATATTTGGTGGTTGGCTCTCGTTTCCAGTCCCCCAAAGATGCACAAAGCTGATTTCTAATCAAAGTTGCATAAAAATCGTATCGTTTTACTGAAGAAACTTACTTTGTTTCTCCTTGAGGTTGACAAGCCTGGAGCTCTAGAGGTCGCGCGTCGTCGTCAAGGACGATCATTTTAGAGATCGGGAGACCAGATTCTACACAAAGGAAAAAAATTCGCTTTAATTTACACAGTAATCGGATGTGTCCAATAGAGAGAAGGACTTTGAATGACCAACCTTTGTTTTTTATCCCCGTTTCCATGGCGACGTAGTAGAGGTTAGGATCTTTGGCGTGCGCATTATAATGGTTAAGAACATCTCTGACCAGTTCTTTGCTTTAGAACGAAAACGACCGAAAAGGATTAAGAATCGAGCATTTCTAATTTATCATCTATTTTCATCCACTCACCTAGTTGTCTGAAAGGTAACACTTAAAGTCTTGTATCCCACATCTGGATGTAAAATACTTGCGTAAACTTTGATAGTTCCCTGAAAGGAATGTAAAATAATGACGTCAGTATCAGGAATGCATTGCGCGCATAGAGTAGTACTAAAGTGTGACGCCACCACAATTTGGCGTATAAACTTCTTTCTTGATGTTCTATCCAATTCTATCGAAATTGGAAACAGTGAAAAATACTTTTTATGACGTTGCCACTTTAGTACTCAGTCTAGTTGTGCCGTACTATGCTAAGAGGAGGACTGAAACGAGACGTGTACAGAACTGAAATCTTTAATTTAGTAAAAGATTCAGCAAAGGAAGTCTGATAGTATAATTTTACACGCATCTGATTAATTCAATCACGAACAAAAACAGCGAGAATGTTTTTCAGTCCAAGGATGTAACGTTGAAAACTTCCCAACTTGAGTTCAAGCTAAAAAGCCTTTGATTGGAACAACGGTTTTGTAAGACTGAATAAAGTGCACTAAACTACCAACCTTTTCTAGCTTTGATGTAACTGTGCGTTTCAACTTTTCTTTCAAGACTCCTTGAGCAGTTTGGTTGGAAGTGTCTCGGAATAACTTTGGTGAATTTGGATGAGATCTACAAAGCCTTTAGATGATCTGTAACAAACATAACAAGAGACTATATACATGCAGTCATTCTCAAAAAGGTTGTCCAGATGAAAAGACTACAATACTATACAATAAAGTCACGTGATTCATTATATTTTCAATTTCCTCGCGTGGAACTTCAATTTGAGATGCAAAAGTACACGGCATTGTGAGAACTGAATGTAATGGCGCTGGTATCAACTCGCAGTTCCGCGCGCAGAAATTGAAAATATAATGAATCACGTGACTTTATTGTAGTATTGTAGTCTTTTCATCTGGACAACCTTTTTGAGAATGACTGTATGCCAGTTATATGCCACCCGTACTTCCATTGCACTGGATAAAATGGACTTTAAGAGTAAGCGCGCACATGGTGTAAATTTTGTGTAAAAATTTCGTGTAAATTCTGTGTAAATTCCGTGTAAAGAGGGGGTTATTATTGTAAGCGTTTTTGCGTTTGAAATTGAAGGGACTTATTTGCGAAATTTTATATGTACAGAAGTACTTCAGATTTTGCTCATAAGTTACTTATACTGTACGGACTTGGTAAAATCACTAGAAGTTTTCAAATACAAGAGTTTTTACCTTTGCAACGTTTGGTTTAGATAACATTCGCACCAACAAGATCATTATTATCAATGTTAATGCAAAGCTTCTTAGAGTCACAGGGCTATTGTCTTTTTATCCATCTTTTATATTCTCTCTTTTGTTTTGCAGAAGTTTGTTTGCAAACGCGTAATCAAAGTTCACAACAACTTCCTTTAGACCTGTCTTGCATGCATTCTGATGTGTATTAAGTGCCACTACTGTAACCATCGACCAGTGAACACATCCATACATCAAAGAAATAGTAATTTTGCCAAAATGTTTAAGAAATACTAAACGTGCATACGTTATAATAGGTTCCCCACCCTCCTAAAATTCGATTTTATCTATGAACGCAGTTAAAGATGAACAACGTTAACTACAGACCATAGTTGGAACCGATTTAGGAATCTCTTATTGAAGGCTGTATAGTACCTGTCGCTCTTCCAGACCGACTAACGACTTGCAATGACCTTGACTTGTTCAGTGCCTGCACTCGAGTGGAAAGATTTTGAGGGTGGCCTGGGTCGAGTACAGTGAGCTCCTTGATGGCTGTAAGTAATCTATCGCGCATGGTTGGATCAACTCCCGCCACATTATCTGAAAAAGAGATATAAACCCAAATATGGTCAAATGACAATGGTAGCATGGATGACTTTGAATAGTGCTGTGTTTTTACATGGAGTCATGGTTTCTTGTTTTACTTAAATTCTCTTTCTCATGCATATACAGTCGAACCTCCCGTAAGCGACCACCGAAAATGACAAGATTTGTGGTCGCTTACGAGAGGCGGTCGCTTACCAGAGGTTCCAACTATAGTGATTTGACTTGGAACTGAACTTTTGGTATTTTGGAAGACTGGTCGCTTAGGAGAGGTGGTCGCTTACGAGAGTGGTCGCAACCGGAGGTTCAACTATATTCGATTGATGTATCAATCGAAAATCAATCTAATTATGCATGCATGTTTTACCGAGTCACGCAACGAGTGACGAAACACTGTATTTAGTCACGCTGCATGCGATGTCTATATTTGGCTCGGTTAAATCTGTCGACCAAGGTTTTGGCACCATTCTCTAAAATAGTTTCCTAATGTAGTTCTTTGGCTACAATCAAGAGGCCATAAGGTCCCTTATGCTCTCTTGCTACAATATATAAAGATTTATAATTGTTTGTACCCGTTGATCAATCGGTTCTGATGAACATCTGTGATGTATCTATTTTTCACTACGAACATAATTTCGTGTATTCGGAGCACGTCAAGTTTGTTTGAATACTGACAGCACGTTTCAAACACGTTTATAAATATGAATTCCTTGCAAAAAACGATTTCACAAACTCAGCAATAGAACGAACAATATAAACTTACGAGTTCTTGCTGAGCCGAATACACTTTCGGACAGAAAAATTGCAAGCCGCCAAATAACACTTCGAAGGAGGGCGGGTATTCGTCGAGTTACGCCCTTCGAGTTACGCACTTTTCGAGTTACGCGCTCGACCACACCCAGATCTGTCTTTGCCACACCCAGCGCGTAACTCGAAGTGACTAAGAGAGTTTAGTGAGTTCGAGAGGCTACTTTTTATTTCTTTATTAAAATTACCATTTGAATATCAACAACATTTAAACAATAAAAGACAATAAAGAAAAAATATATATAATAATAATAATAATAATAATAATAATATAATAATATATATTATATATACACCTGTTTTCAAAAACGTTGCCCATTTACAAAATACAAAATAGTAAAATAGTAAAAAAGAATTAATTAGAGAAACAATAAGCCAGAGTTCAGCTTGAGTGCATTTCTTTTGTTTCTCTAATTAATTCCTTTTTTGCTATTTTACTATTTTGTATATTGTAAATGGGCAACGTTTTTGAAAACAGGTGTATAGCGCACTCTCCAGAAATGCCCAAATGCGCTTTACATAATAATGTGGAAAGATTCTTCTCATGAATTACTGAAAGCGCTTATTAAATAAATTGAATCTGAGTTCACTCACTCACTCACTCACTCACTCACTCACTCACTCACTCACTCACTCACTCACTCACTCACTCACTCACTCACTCATGGACAGCTAGACTAGGCCTGTTAATCCGACGATAAAAAAGTATTTCCTCGTTTTATTTATTTGTGGAATTCTGTTGACTTCAATCACGCATCTGCGATGTACTTGTTTTGAAATCCTTTTTTACAAATGTAAGCTGGCTTGTTTTTTAGTCTTTCTACAGTAAAAAATACTTAATTCGAATTCCTCGAAACGTTTTTAGTGCGTTCCAGTTACGCGCACATCGCCGCACATCGCGCAAACCCGAACCTCTTAGTCACTTCGAGTTACACGCTGGGTGTGGCAAAGACAGATTGGGTGTGGTCGAGCTCGTAACTCAAAAAGCACGGACCTCGAAGCGCATAACTCGAATAGCCTTAGAAACGATCTGCAGAATATGACTCGTGTTACCACAGGTAGCCCGTGTTACCACAGGTAGCCAGTGTTACCACAGGTAGCACGTGTTACCACAGGTAGCCCGTGTTACCACAGGTAGCCCGTGTTACCACAGGTAGCCCGTGTTACCACAGGTAGCCCGTGTTACCACAGGTAGCCCGTGTTACCACAGGTAGCCCGTGTTACCACAGGTAGCCCGTGTTACCACAGGTAGCCCGTGTTACCACAGGTAGCCCGTGTTACCACAGGTAGCCCGTGTTACCACAGGTAGCCCGTGTTACCACAGGTAGCCCGTGTTACCACAGGTAGTCCGTGTTACCACAGGTAGCCCGAGTAAAAAAAATAAAAATTTATAACTGATTTATATGAGACGAAGCTTAGAGAGCTTACGGCCGCTAAGTGAGTGTGATTGAGTATGGTTACAAGGCATTCAAGTGTTCCCTACACCGCGGTCTACATTCACCCAGCTTCGATCTTTCTTAGGGATATTCTTTCTCATGTATTTTTTTACCGACTTTTCCACCGTGATTCGAGAAATTCTCCTGCTTCGATACGTTTCGCCATGCAGACATCAACAGCAAACAGGAAGCCATTCCGCGACCGGAAAGTCACAAATATATTTATATTTGAGATTTTCTTCTATTTTCAAGATCATTTATATCATGCATGACAAGAATGTCTGTGATGTGTTTATGCTACTCGGGTTACAAACGGCATATTTCTAAGCGCGTCATATGTTTTTCCCTTCAAGACGAAGTTTTAGGCCTAATCAGGTCTAATCTTTCCATTAGTTTGGCTGACATAAAAGCTTATGTCGAACTTTACTATCATTTACTACACTTTATCCTCCAAGCTTTTCCCCCACTCAAACGTATGGCATCTATATGCGCACTTATCCTTCATATTACGAAATCCTGTTTTGTCCGTTCAAAGCAATTTGTTTAAAAAAATTAGAGGCATGACAAAGACCAACCGGTAGCGGAAGAAGGCAGAATTTCTTAGAGAGTCGTGTTCTCTTGATGTAAAATCCCGGTGTAAAATAGGTTGAAACTTGTTTCAACAAAAATAAAATGTTTTCCATGCAATTCAGTAAATCAAATGATTAGTTTTCGCTTTGAGCTTTATAAGGATGTAGCTATGTGTCATAAGCTCTCATAATAACTTCAAAGTTCAAAAAACAATGAAAATATAAACATATTGTGAGATAACTTCAAATGAAACCGCAGAATATTAAAATGTCAGCTGAGCCTTCATAGGTCACGGAACGAAAGTACTGGTTTACTGTCATGTAATAGTCTTTAAAAAGACTCTTATCGATTAAAGGCACCTTATCTCCGTCGTTTTGTACAAAAATAGCTTTATTTACTGGATTCTTTGCCCAAAACGTTTTATAGTAATTTGAGGTCAGTCAATGAAACCGCAAACGTGGTCGACGGACACTGAGTCACAACACTTCAATTTGAAAGTTTACAAATATCCATTTAGTGAGCTAATGGTTTGGCTTCACTTTCATGAAACACCAACCATTGATAGTCATTTGGCAATGGATAATAGTCTGTCGATCAGGCAGATTGTACTAAACACTTACCACGGTAACCATTGAGGCAGTATTTTGAGAAGTAGACGCTCATGCTTGGGTACGGGTCTTCAGCGCCACTGTAAAAGGTCACGTTTGTAGTGATTGCTGCAGAGCCTTCTAGAGAACAACTACAAGATCAAAATCAGTCGAAGCCGAGATCTTGTTGCTTCCATGACAGAATGACTTATTTCTCAAATAATTGCCCTGCGACGTGCGTGTATAATAATATAGGAACAGTCGAGGAACAGTATAGGAACAGTCATTGCTTGGGTGTTGAAATAACAATGATATAAACTTACTTACAATTCAATGCGTAAATAAACTGCTTTACAACGAAGTGTCGACGTCAAACGAACACAGGTGCCGGAGATGGTTGAAAATTTTTAACCGGAATACTTGAAAGTGTCATAGCGACCGCATTTTCAACGAGCAAACGAAAAGGATCATGGGTACCAGCAGGACGCAAGGGGAATCGTCGCGTGAGTCCAGCCGGCCGTGAAGCGTACTAAACCTGCAAGCTTGCTTCATCATTTTACGTACGATGAAGACTGTAGTAAATGAATCTTGGGGTCAAGTCTAGATCTCTAACTCGTCATTTTACAGATAAACCGACTTTACGTGAACCAAGAAAACCACAGGCAGCCCAAGCAGGCTTAAATTTAACTACAGTAAACTTAACGGACGCCTTTTCAAATCCCCGTTTTACCTCCCAGTCAAACTCTGTATTTACACATTCCCGTAAGCGGACACTCTCTCGTAATCGGACGCGGACACTTTTGACTGATGAAAATTGAATTTCTTGTTTTAATACTCTCAGCAATGTAAAATTCAACAAAAATATGACCTTTGACAGAGCAACAGAACAGTTTCATTTGTCACGTTCATTTGACAACGTAGCATTTGTACATGTTTGTAGTGTCACGTTATCGGCCACGTTCGTCATGGTCTACTTTCCTTCTTGTTTCTGTTTGCAATCACTGACTGTGCTGAGTTAGTCAACCATAAGGGACTATTGACCAAGCAAACCTTCTCTGGTCACGACATATTTGTTTGTTAATAACTTCTTGTTACATATAGAACAGTTATACTATCAAGTATTTCTTTTTCTTTTTCTCGAGTTTTAACATTTGACATCAACAAAGAGTTTCGCCAAGAGACCATAATACTAAGAGAGCGAATCTCGTACTGTGTGGTCGATGCTCGTGGCGCTAAATCTATTTTTAGTAACACGGTTTTTGCACGCGCGCGCTCGATCGATGGCGTGAGTGGCGTCAGTAGCGCACGCACACTACACTTTTATTCAAGAACACACCACAGGGCGGAATCCTCAAGTGTGCTCACCTTCCGGTTACTAAAAATAGATTTAGCGCCACGAGCATATCCCAAACATCATTATTTAATTCCGCGCGATTCGTTCTCTTAGTATTATGGTCTCTTGGTTTCGCTTTATATCTTGAGTTGCTATTTTTGTCTACCCAATAAAACATAATTAACACCCGCTAATTAACTCTCCCGTAAGCGGACATCCACCCTATTTTTCTTTGGTGTCTGCTTATGGGAATAATCCGCTTACGAGAGAGTATTTTCAAAAATATCTGAACGTCTCAAATTTCTCCCCATAAATTTACCTGCAATATTACTCAGGAATAGAGCAGATTTCGTATGACTGTGAAAAACCACGGCGCACGACAAGACACGGTCACGGCACGGATTCATTCGAAATCCTAAATCATCACGGTCACGGCACGGACGTTCCGTGCCGTAAGTTTTTCACAGTCATACGAAATCTGCTCTACACCACACAATTAGTGTACCTGGCCTAATTTGTTAGGACCATAAAGCCGCATCTACACGAACAAGTTTTCCTTGACAAGTTTTCCTTGACAAGGAAAAATTGACATTTTTTTGTCATCTACACGAGCAAGTTTTCCTTGGGTTAAGGTACCAGGGGACCTTAGTGACCACTGTTCACTGAAAGCCGCGTAGCGCGCTAACCACTCGTCCAACATGTATAAAAGTATACATTTTCTTAAAGCTGAATAAATGCAGATTCTAAATATGCTTGAGATTATTTCCTATTTTGTAAAAAAAAAAAAGAAGTTATTGCACATTTTAGAAAATTCGATCGGCCTTGTTCAAAGAGTAGCGTGCACGCGGGAATTCAATCGATTTCTAAACGGAAAGTGTCATTGTAAAAAATGTATACTTTTATACATGTTGGATGAGTGGTTGGCGCGCAACGCGGCTTTCAGTAACAGTGGTCACGAAGGTCCCCTGGTACCTTAATACAAAAGTGGAAAGATAGAATAGGAGACAGGAAGGGAAAACGGGTTTCAACGCAATTTAAAAATCAAATTTTCACCAAACCCAGTCTAGCCACAATGTAAAGATTCAATCTCTGTGCATGACATTCCAGTACTAACTAGAGTCACAATGACGGTCACAATGTTACGAGACGGAACCACTGCTAGACGATCGTACATTAGTTTGTTTTATTGCTATGTTTACTACATGATGGACCATTTTATACAAGCTTACCCTAATAATCTTTGCTCTTTATGAAGATGTTTAATCTACAATAATTGTATAACTGACAAAGTGAATCCTTACAAGACTGTCAGGAATTCACGCGAATTTCAAATATAGTGATTGTTAGGATGTCCCTCTTATTCCCTTTCCCTGGATTGAGATGATTGATGATGATGATTGATGATGATGATTGTTGAAGATGATGATTGTTGATGATGATGATTGTGATGATGATGATGATTGTTGATGATGATGATTGTTGATGATGATTGATGATGATGAGTTTCTTATATAGCATATTATGATCTAACTACTCACGGAATTCAGCTTGACCAGTTATGAAAGTGTAGGTTTTCACGACGGTATTTTGAATCATTTTGCAAGAAGAAGTTATCAAACGAGAAACAAAACAACAATTTTCAGTTTCAATACTTGAACTCAACATTCGGAACGAGATTTTACCGGAAAATCGCACACCATTTTACAGTAGAATAACTCAATCTCAGTTGTCTCAAACCGTAGAAATATATATGTCTTTCGAACCCTCGCTATCCAGAACTATTTTCCCTATCCTTTGAGTGTTCGAGATGGCGAGGTTTTACTGTATTTATACTCGGTTGTTGTGTGGGATAGTATACATTGTGTTATGTGGTGGAATGTTTCGATGTGTTGTTTATTGGAATGGTGCTCCACCATGTGCACCAGACTGGAATTGACGCATCATGTTTTGTAGACCAGACATACCACCTGAAACAAATGACAACAATGATCAGTGGTAAATATCGATGGTCGAACAAGGAGGTACAGACGTGTATCTCTCATACACGTGAACCTTTAATGTCCTCTTTTAACAGAAGGAGGGCTAAGCTACTCGCAACCATTTCAGTCTTGAAATGCGTATATTAGCCCCTTAACATATGCAGAGGACTGGCTAAGAATTCAATACTCACCCATCTGCTGCAGCACTCGTGGATCCATCATTTTGGCCATTTGGTGATTAAGCTTAGTCATCTGTGCTGGATTGACGTTTCTCGTCATGTCACCTCCTGTCAAGGTCAAGTCTTTGTTAGCATAATAATTACAACTATCAGTAATTCTTGAGCAACTGAATTATTTACCTTTGAAGAGTCCCTTTATGCCTCCCATCTTTTTAACCATCTGTGCGAATTTCGTGTACTGAGATAACAATTCCTGGACTTCGCGCACAGACACTCCTGCACCACGTGCCACGCGGGTGGCGCGCCCAGGTTGGCGGGAAAATAATTTTGCACCATTAGGATTATCTAATTCTAAGAACAGAAAGAAAGAAGAAGAACGGAAAATGAACATGTATCTGTACATTCAATCCATTATCAGGGTTTTTATTTATTCATTAATTTGTTCCGTTTCATTCATTTATGCACGTTCATCCACTCATTCAGTTATTCACATTGTACCTGAATCACTCATACTATCCATGATAGTCATAAGCTTTTTTAGCCTGGCCATTGATTCTTGTTCGTTGCCTTTTGACAGGAAATCACTACTGAACCCAGGAATCATACCCTACGACACGAAATCAAAAACTATTAAATTTCTACTCATAATAACAGACTGTTCATAAGATGATGATCTTTAGCAATGTCTGGGCAAGATGATTTTGATAAGGACAAATGATGATGGTGATGGTGATGGTGATGGTGATGATGGTGGTGATGGTGGTGGTGATAATGATGACCAGTGGTGATGATGATGATGGTGATGGTAGTGATGATGATGGTGATGTGATGATGGTGGTGATGGTGGTGGTTGTGAAAGTGACAGTGGTGGTTGTGGCTAGAGGATGGTGTTCACGAATGGTGCCAAGATTTTGTCATTCGATGCGGGTGATTGTGGGGGGGGGGGGGGGGGGGGGGGGGGGGGGGATAAACTTGGTATTAGTTTAGTGATGGCTGCACCCTTACCATAATCTGTCCAAATGGCCCCATCTTCATAATATTCTGGAACTGTTCATACATGTCACGCAAACTAAACACACCTAAAACACAGTACACATGCAAGTGTTATAATGACATATCCATTATATACATCACCTCTAAAAATAAACTTACCATGTTTGAGTTTGTCAATGAGTTCTTCGTTGTCTTCTAGTTTAAGTTCATTAACTTTATCAATAAGTCCTTCTATGTCTCCCATACCTTAGAAAACAACAAATGCATGTTTAAACTCTCAAAGAATTGACCTAAAATACTGAACAATACCTTGGTTTGGGAGTATACTGTCTTACTTACCCAGTAACTTGCTAATAAATGGTCTTGTTTTGAAAGGTTCAAAGTCATCAATATGCTCTCCAGTACCAATAAATATAATAGGACTTTTTGTTTCAGCAACACTACACATAAATGACACAAGAATGGGATATAAAAAATGATAAAAATGTTTTATGTTCACTTGATCCTAATTACTCAGTCTATAAAGATTTAAACCATTTTCTAAAATGTTTGCCAGACTTAGTAGTCATAACTTAGTCATAAAGTACTTACGCACTAAGAGCACCTCCACCCTTAGCATGTCCATCCAGCTTAGTGACAATAACAGATGCAACATCTACTTTTGCTTTGAATGCTCTGGCCTGTTACAAAGATTATAGTTTAGTATCACGGAGTTGTGTAACTACAGGATTGTTGGTAGTGGTACATGTACCTATCACTGAGGTGTGTAACTACAGGATTGTTGGTAGTGGTACCTTAGTATCACTGAGTTGTGTAACTACAGGATTGTTGGTAGTGGTACCTATCACTGAGTTGTGTAACTACAGGATTGTTGGTAGTGGTACCTACATTGTATCACTGAGTTGTGTAACTACAGGATTGTTGGTAGTGGTACCTATCACTGAGTTGTGTAACTACAGGATTGTTGGTAGTGGTACATATCACTGAGTTGTGTAACTACAGGATTGTTGGTAGTGGTACCTATCACTGAGTTGTGTAACTACAGGATTGTTGGTAGTGGTACCTATCACTGAGTTGTGTAACTACAGGATTGTTGGTAGTGGTAGCTATCACTGAGTTGTATAACTACAGGATTGTTGGTAGTGGTACCTATCACTGAGTTGTGTAACTACAGGATTGTTGGTAGTGGTACCTATCACTGAGTTGTGTAACTACAGGATTGTTGGTACAACTTACTTGGGATTCACAAGCTTGGCCGTTAGTAGCATCCATGACGAAGATGATGTTATCAGGATTCTGCAATCATATGAAGACCATCATCAACCACAAATGCTTACCAAGATATTTCAACTATCAAGGCTGATGTTATTACTTACCACTGTATTTGCTACTTGCAACATCTCCTCAAAGAGGGATTCTTCTTGTTTGTGTCTTCCACTGTAAGTCATAAGTGGGAAAAGTTAAGTAGAGGGAAAAGTGGACAACCGAACATGATCTACATTTGTGTAATGAAGTCATGATCAAAAACTAGGTTGTCCATGGAATAATACTGAACCAATATTTATTGCAGTAATGTGATAAACACAAAACCTGCTTCAATCTTTGTGAATGTTATCTAGTAAATTCCTGGATGCATGTTCATTCCAAACACATCTACATACATGTACATGTACATCCTTATCAATGACGAAACAAGTGATTAACTACATGTACATGTATTTTCAGCTACGTGACCATGCACAAAGTAAGCCCTAATGTGTGTCTCTTGTATTAAATATTCACACAAAATACAATCACTTTATGATTGCAGGTTAGGCTTGGTGTACATGTACTTGCAGACAATATGTACAGGAGTATGTCCATTAGCATATGACCCGTATGGACCCGTGCGCACTCTTAAGAAAACATTCAACAAAAGTCATGTGATCAGGTCCATACATGTTTTTACGGACCTGCTCGAGTGGGTCCATAGAAACCTGTACAGGCCCGGTTGACTTGCGAAAACAGAGTTTTCAGCATAAAAAGATATGGTTTGGGATAAAATTTACAATCTGTTTGAGTACCATGCAAATTTCGTGATTTGATTATTCATCATATGATAAAATGCTTATTGAATGAGTTACAAATGTAGATCGGGCCGGATGGGAAAGTATTTCACTCTCAGTCATTTGTACATGTGCTTGGTCCATTCATGTATGTCATAACCTCAAGCATAATGCTTTCCCGTCTGGCCCTCCCACTCAGTCAATAAGTATATAAACAGAATGATTTGTTTAAATGCTAACCTTGTGTCTACAATAATGACTTCAAAATTCTCTTGTTTAAACTTTTCCACTCCCTCTTGAGCAATGACTACTGGGTCTGTCTCAGTGTAACTAAAATACAATGAAATAATGTTACAGTCACTGTCAAGAATACCATGGGATACCTGTGGATTAGCTAATTGAATAATATGAATGACGTCATAGAGTGCGCGCATCAACTTCTGCATTCGCCTACGTACATGTAACTTCCTACACATGTATGTAACGAGTCATCAACCAGGAAAGCAATAAACAAAGAGTCTTGTAAACCATGTTCAGTCTGGTATTGAAGTATTCACGGTTTCAAGACAGTGATCACATTTAAACTCTGTGTATACATGTAAGAGGCTGAAAGTGTTTAAATGTATAATTTTGTTAATTTTACATGTACATCTACAAGTAACAAACCTTCCATAGAAAGGGATTCTGGCTTTAGTAGCATTCTGTTTTACCTGATCAAAAGCACCTGAAAGAAAATAGAAAAACTTCAGTTGAAGTCATTTCTCACTTTCATCATTATCATCATCATCATTGTCATCATCATTGTCATCACCATCATCACCATGACCATTACCATTGTCATCATCATCATTGTCATCATCATTGTCATCATCATCATTGCCATCATCATGTACATACATTGTATACCAGGGTATTGTAATTTATTTGATCAGATTTACAATCATTCTCGTACCCAGACCTTTGAGGCTTTCTAATGAAAAATCGAAGACTCTCTGGTAAGAGACAAACCAGAAGACCCAGATTCTAGGTCATCAGTATCTGTTTTTTTCTTTTAGACTGAAATGTAGATTAAGTTTTGTTAGAGCATCGGCGAGAACTTCGCTGAAGTCTGCCATTTTGTTGCCGGAAGTTAGAAACTATTGAGCATGCACATACAATGTACAATGTATCTGATGACCTAGAATCTGGGTCTTCCGGTTTGTTTCTTACCAGAGCCTTCGATTTTTCGTCAGAAAGCTGAGAAGGGTCTGGGTACGAGAATGATTTACAAAGTGTTTCACAATAATTCACAAAATGTACCTGCTCTGAATGTATCTGCACAAATCAAACATGTTTTCCATCCTTTTCTCTGGTAATAATATGCTAACTATCAAACAAAACAGTAAACTATTGATCAATACTAAGAGAACTCATCACTATGAAATACATGTATTCCACTACTAAAAAACACATGCAGTTGTATTTTGACAGCTACATTTTTTGCACATGGAAAATGAATCAATCATTTTTTTAAACATTCAGTGTTTGTGTTGGTCTAGGCTTGTTGTTCAAACTGCCATGATCAAGTCAACAATGTGTTCCTAAATCTAAATTGTAAAATAGCAATAAACGACTGTAGAATGTACCTTTGAGCATGTTGTGGTCTTACCACAACCCTGTAAACCCACAAACATGATGACATTCTTCTTTCCTTTTGATGGCGCCCATGCCTTTACACCAGGGTCAACCAGCTGTTGAATCACAACGTAGTCAGTATTACTATATCTCACCATGTATGACAATAAACTTTAGTTAACACTTGATAACTTACCTTGCAGAGTTCTTGAAACACAGCATGTTGAATCATTTTTCTTTTATTTAAACCAGCAGCCATGTCATCAAAGTCAATGGCAGATCTATGAACAAAAGTAGATGATTCAGTGAACAACAGTAATGGCTGCTTTCATGTCTGATACTGTAGGCTTCTCAGTAGATTTCTAGACAGCCAACCCAAAACAGTGAAGAGGTCTGTATATACTGATATTCATGTAGAAGTTCAACAGGATGGTGGAATTACGCTGGTTGTTGGCTTCCGTTGAGAACACAGAATAAACAATGTGAGGTCTTAGTCAATATGGAAATGCTTACTTGACATTTTCTCTTAGTCGTTTAACTAAATGTAAATTGACATCAGCTTCTATTAGTGCATAACATACTTCTTTGAGCATAGAATTTAGAACCTGAAAGGAGGTAAGACATATGTTATTATTATTGTCCTTCATTAATGCAATATGGACTTGATGGGATATATTAATTTGTTTTAGATGGATGCAAGGATTGATGAATCACTATAAAATTAAAGTACTGTATAAGCAGTCAACTAGAATTGATGTACATGTACAAACTGTAAAATGGGATCCAAGCAGAATATTTCAATCAGAGAGTAATATTTAGTATCTAAACTATTCAACTGCTGTATAAGGAAGTAAAAGACACAACATATCACATGTAAGCTTACATACATGTATAAACATTACATGGAACTTGTACATAAGCTTTAAAATGTCGACATATAAGACCAATGAAAAATAAACCGCCACAAAAATTAGCCAACAATTGTGTATCACATACTTGTCTATTAAATAACAATAAATAACACTAAATAACACTAAACCAGTAGATAAACTACGATACTTACCTCTTCATTGATGATAGTTGCATTACTTAGTGAACGCAAAGCGGTCGTTATTTTTCTTCCTAAATCCGCTAAAACCATTTTGAAAACTATTTACAATACAGCAAATTCTTATCGATAGATATAAGAGGGAAAATAGATAAAATAGTTATTCTTTTATAGAGAAAAATACGATGTCTTTTTGAAATAATTCCGCTTCATCATCAAAAATTTTCCGCCATGTTTTTTTTTGTTCCTGTTCAGCGGACTTCCCTGTGAAAGCTACGTCATTGGTACTTAGTCCTTTATCTCCCGTTCAAACTATGTCGCGGTAGATTGGAAACTAGTTGTCAAAATGGCGTCCAGCTTTTCAAGTTGCGCGTTTTGCGGAGCTGAAAAAGAGAACTTATTGAAATGTTCTAGATGTAAATCCACATGGTACTGTAACAAGGACTGTCAGAGGTCTGGTTGGAAGGTTCATAAGATCATATGCACAACTGTCAAACAAGTCCAAAATGTCTTTATGCCAAATGCTTTCAAAATGGATACCGCAAAAATAGCTGATTTTGTCTGCAGTGAGTTAAACAGCAATGGATTTTGCATTCTAAACCAATTCCTACCCAACAATATAGCAAAAAGCATTCTAAGCGAAGTCAAGGCGCTAGATGACGCTGGCATTTTCAAAGATGGAGAACTCAGTGGAGGTTTGACATCGTCAGAAGACATGGAGAAATACAGCGAGAAGAGAATCCGCGGTGACAGGATTACTTGGATAGAAGGCAATGAGGCAGATGTTGGTAGCACCAGGGAGCTAATGACTCATGTAGACAATCTAGTTTTACAGTGCAGCGGATCAAATCGTAAGCTTGGAGGTTATGACATACAAGGTCGAACCAAAGCCATGGTTGCCTGTTACCCGGGGCAACAGACGGGCTATAAACGGCATGTTGATAACCCTGACGGCGATGGCAGGTGCTTGACAGTGATATTTTACCTTAATGAGGGGTGGACCGAGGCTGATGGAGGAAAATTAAGGATTTATAAAGCAAGCAACCAGCATCATGTTGAACCACTATTTAACAGATTATTACTATTTTGGTCTGATAAGAGAAACCCACATGAAGTGTTACCTTCTAACTCTATGAGATACGCTATCACTATGTGGTACTTTGATAAAGCAGAACGAAGCGATGCAAAACAAAGACAGAAGTATAAACTGATGGGAGAGTTTGGTTTTGAGGTAGTTATCAAAGATTTGCAAAGCAAACAGTTTGAAAGGGATCAAGCGCAGCTGAAATTAGATGAAGAATCTGAACGTCTTGTCAAGAGTATGATGTCTGATGATGAGCTCGATGCAATGGCAGAACTGATCAAAGGTCGACCTAATCCAAGAGAGATGCTAGCTGTATATGGTATCTCTCCTAGTATTCTGGATGCCCTTTTGAGAGTCCTAGAGAAGCGAATGTAGGGCTTTTAGATATTTCGAAGATATTGTCAGCATGAATCCCACCTAGCTTGTCATTCTTGCATTATACATATACGTGTAATTACTCGGTGGGCTACCTGTGGCACAGCAAGTTGAAAAATGTTTTTTTTTTTCTTATGACCACAAATCGCCAACTGGTTACCAAGGCGCATGCGCTCTGTGCCACTGAGGAAACCAAAGGCTCATTGCTGAAGCCCAACCAAGTGAACACTCATAGAGCATCTTCAATATAAATCAAGTCTGTACATTCTAGTTTGTCCACAGTTTTATTAGTGAAAGTTCAAAGTACACTGCAGAGTGAGCAATATATATGTTGAACTACTTTATACTTAGTAGTAATATACTCTATATTTTTAGTTGGGTACATGTATCTACATCTAGCTACATGTATGCTATAATGTTACAGTGCATCCCCACTGTCTCGAACTGTGAAGGGAAACAAAAAAAATGGTTCGAGATAGCAGGAGTTCAACATAACGGAGTAAATTTTGCAGAAAAATAGAATAAGGGGATATTGTTTATAGTTCTAGATAGCAAGGTTTTCAAGATACCCAAGTTTGAGATTGCAAGGTTCCCTGGTGTAATGTCCTGCATTACTATCAAACATTTTCTGAACTTTATGTGATGAATTGCTGTATATATGTGTATACTATTATTTTTGACAGATTCACAAGGACTACAAGAACCAAATTAAATTAAGTGTTTCTTTGTACGTGAGAGTCATGTATTTGTAGATTTTAAGTTTTGACCACGTTTCTGTCAATTTTTTTTAAGCTTTTGGACTTTTGAGCGCATAAAAGTATCTATCTATCTGTCTATCTATCTATCTTCAGGGCGTTATATTTACGAAAACCGTAAGGAGCAAATTGTTTAAACGTTGAATGTGTGTGTTGTTGTTTGTGATCTTGTGCGAATCCCAAAATCTAGATAACTCCCTGGAAGTCAGCATGCTACTTGCATCACAGGCAGCCCAAGCAATGGATTTGAACAGTGAAAGGACAGGGTCGAAAATTGTAAAAATCAAAATATATAAATGTTAACATACATATATCCAACGTTGTTTTGGGTGTTTTGTAGACTGCGTTGGGCTAGATTTGAGCCTTTTTTGTGTAATTTTTAATTTTTTCCCCAATGCAGTCTACAAAACACCCAAAACAACGTTGGATATAGGTATGTTAACATTTATTATATTTTGATTTTTACAATTTTCGACCCTGTCCTTTCACTGTTCAAATCCATTGCTTGGGCTGCCTGTGCTTGCATATCCATGAGCAATGGAGGAAGTGTAGATTATAAAAAAAGGTTTCAGAAAAACCATCGCTCAGTATACCTATTTCAGTACCACTTACTGAATTCTATCTTGTGCAGAAATATAAAAATAGGATCAAATATTGATTACTACCAATAATTATACATTGTCTAGCCTTTTCTTAGCCTGCAAATACAGCTGCATTTTGGCGAGCGTAAAAAACCGGCCGTATCCGCAGGCTAGCCTTTCCTTGACTAGAACGAATTACAGTTCAGAGAATTTAAAAAATAAAATATCCACATTGTTTCTAAACTGCCTCGGAAATAGAAAACACTTCCTTACAAGGGAAATACGTAGACTCAGTGTGAACAGTCAGTCCCTCTTTTCCCTCGAGACTGAGTCGAAAGAGAGAAAAACTATGATCCTGGACCAACTCGTCCCCATTCTCCTAGCGTCCATGGGATTCTAAAACTCGTCTTCACTGAGTTTGGAGGGAAGCTGAGGGAATAGGAGGGACTGTTCGCAGACTAGGAATTACGTAAAGGGATTCAATAGACATGGGTTGCCGTTCCAAACAGCGTGTCTACAGCTATTCCTCTAAGCTTTTAACGACACGTCGAAGTTTACTCGTGTCACTGTCGAGTCTGCATCATCATCTGGTAGTCCCAGCTTTGACCTTCGTCCAGTCTTCTTTAGTACGTGCGAGTACAATTCGTTAATGCTTCCGTTCATTGTAGGCTTTGCATTAGTACTAACGGATCTCAGTTGGACTTTTTCTGGCTCAGGAAGTCCATTGACCGGACCTCGCAAATAATTAGGATTCTTCTTGATGATAATACCAGTATTCTGGAAAAGTACGACATTGGATTAAATAAAGCTTTATACTGTATTTATTTGATAACAATTACCACTAAGCTACTGAAAAGCATATAGAACTACCTTTGGGGGTCCTGCAGGAGTCGGCGCAAAAGGTGGAGCTGCAGTGGGCTTTGGTCGCTCGACTAACCTCTGATGCTCTAGCGATGGATTACTTTCAGGTGCTGGAAATTGCTTTACAGGAGATGGCTGTCTCTCAGGAGGTTTCTCAATAGATGGCTTTCTTTCAGAAAGTACATAAGTCGCATGTTCGGCAGATGGCTTTCTCTTCTTCATGCCATACTGCTTGGCTGGAGATGGTTGTCCATTTACAAGCGAGTGTCTTTCCACCGACGATTTTCTCTCTAGATTTTGCCAAGAGTCAACAGACGGTTGTTTAGGCAGAATAGGTTTCTCTTGTCTTGGTTCTGGTTCATGTTTTGGCGCGCTTTCTGGTTCTTGTCGTTGGTAACGGCGTGCGTGCGGCGGTACAGCGCGAAGTCTACTTTGAGAGATGTTTTCTGTAGTTCTTGAGTCAAAAATGATGGATGGTGGTGAGGCAGTTCTGTTTATCAGGAAATGCCTGCAAATTTCACAGATATAAAATTTGATGTTAGAAAATTGAGCATTAATGAATCAAAAAGTAGTCATGCCATTACATCTCACCAGCTGCGCACGCACTAGTGCAAGCATTAGAAGCTTACTGCATGGCCCCGTTGCTCGTGACACTTACCGGCGAATGGGTTTGTTGTTGTTTGGGTCAGCAAGCCACTCAGGGTCTTTCATGGAGTCTGATGGAAGCCCTTCCACAATGGATATCATTTCACTGATACGCTTTGATTGACCTAAGATACAAAACCGGCAGTCAGCGTGACAATGCACTAACTGACTGATTGACTGACTGACAGTCCGACCGACTAACTGACCGTGCTGAATGATTGACTGACCGACTAACAGACCAACTGACAGACTGATTGGTAGACTGACTAACTGACAGACAGACCGACCGACTAACAGACTGACTAACTAACTAACTGATTGATAGACTGACTGACAGACCGACCGACTAACAGACTGATTGACTAACTAACTGATTGATAGACTGACTAACTGACAGACAGACAGACCGACCGACTAACAGACTGACTAACTAACTAACTGATTGATAGACTGACTAACTGACAGACAGACCGACCGACTAACAGACTGACTAACTAACTAACTGATTGATAGACTGACTAACTGACAGACAGACCGACCGACTAACAGACTGACTAACTAACTAACTGATTGATAGACTGACTGACAGACCGACCGACTAACAGACTGATTGACTAACTAACTGATTGATAGACTGACTAACTGACAGACAGACAGACCGACCGACTAACAGACTGACTAACTAACTAACTGATTGATTGATAGACTGACTAACTGACAGACAGACCGACCGACTAACAGACTGATTGACTAACTAACTGATTGATAGACTGACTAAGTGACTGACAGTCCGACCGACTAACAGACTGACTCTGACAGACTGACTAACAGACCGACTGACAGACTGATTGATAGACTGACTAACTGACTGATCGACTAACTAACTGATTGATAGTCTGACTAAGTAACTGACAGACCGACCGACCGACCGACTAACAGACTGATTGATAGACTGACCGACCGACCGACCGACCGACTAACAGACTGACTCTGACTGACTAACTAACAGATCGACTGACAGACAGACTGACCGACTAACAGACTGAATAATAGACCGACTGACAGACTGACAAACAGACCGACAGACCGACCGACTAACAGACTGACTAACAGACCGACTGACAGACTGACTAACAGCTGAGACTGACTAACTGACTGACAGACCGACCGACTAACAGACTGACTAACTGACTGACAGGCCGACCGACTAACAGACTGACTAACTAACAGACTGACTAACAGACCGACTGACAGACAGACTGACCGACTAACAGACTGACTAACAGACCGACTAACAGACTGACTAACTGACTGACAGACCGACCGACTAAATTACTTGATATTACGTACTTTGTTGGTAAACCTCTTGCTTGCTGTCATCCTAAGAACATTAAAGTACAAAGTAAGTGTCGAAGTGATGTATTATCGATATCGTTAATATCGTACTGTATAGAGCAGATATCGTATGACTGTGAAAAACCACGGCGCACGGTACGGCACGGTCACGGCACGGTCACGGCACGGCACGGTCACGGCACGAATTCATTCGAAATCCTAAATCATCACGGTCACGGCACGGCACGGCACGTCCGTGTCGTAAGTTTTTCACTGTCATACGAAATCTGCTCCAACACTTACAGCAAAACCTCGTAGGTAAGTTTCATCTCCAGCCGACCAAATTTCTTTTCTGTAGGGAAATAAGTCGTTTATTGCGCGGTAAGCAATGCTATGAATGACAATTGACAGCGGCCGATATCTCCCTATCGCTCCATGTCATGCAGTTTCTCCTCCCTTCCCAACCCACCTCCAACTATACCCTATCCCCACCCCTCAAAGAGCCAGTTTAGTAGATGGATTACTTGTTGCTAGATTGACGTACGTATATTATCCTACTAAACTAGTACCTAAAGGAACGTTGACCTCGATGAGAGGAATTCCTGTTTATTTCTTCGGTTCGTACTTCATCTGAATTTAACAGCAATGATTACAATCAGTTCAAATAATTTATATCATTCATTCATATGAAAAGGAAACTGGTAACCTACAAAGAAGACGTTCTCAAGAATAATGGGGAGACAAAACGTTTAATTTATGCTGTGCTTGCGCGGCGTCCCATTCATCGACATTGAAGACTAACTGTATTCTATCGCATCTATTCATAAACAAACGTTTCTGTTTACTTACGTGGCCTGATTGAAAACTTAGATCGCCCAATTTCTGGAAATCGATTTCTTTCATTCTTCACTTCAGACTGTTTCTGTCAAAATCAAAATATTATATGAACAAAGAACTTCACTATTTGATGCTGAATATTAATCCATGTTTATAGTTACCAATTCATCTGGAGAAGGACACTGGTCTACGTGCTGCTGCAACCGTTCCAAGAAACCCACCGTAGAGTTATCGATCTGAAAGTAACGATGTGGTTGGTCACAATTGATCAATCAAAGAGAAACAGATAAGAAGGCAAGTAGGAATGAATGAAGGAACGAAGGAACCATGGGAAGGAAGGAAGCATGGGAAGGAAGCATGGGAAAGAAGCATGGGAAGAAAGCATGGGAAGGAAGCATGAGAAGGAACGAAGATCGGAGCATGGGAATGAAGCATGGGAAACATAGGAAGGAACGAAGCATGAGAAGGAAGGAAGCATGGGAAGAACGCATGGGAAGGAAGCATGGGAAAGAACAAAGAACGCATGGGAAGGAAGCATGGGAAGGAAGCATGTGAAGGAAGCATGTGAAGGAAGCATGGGAAGGAAGCATGGGAAGGAAGCATGGGAAGGAAGCATGGGAAGGAAGCATGGGAAGGAAGCATGGGAAGGAAGCATGCGAAGGAAGCATGGGAAGGAAGCATGGGAAGGAACAAAGAACGCATGGGAAGGAAGCATGGAAAGGAACAAAGAAAGCATGGGAAGGAAGCATGGCAAGGAACAAAGAACGCATGGGAAGGAAGCATGGGAAGGAAGCATGGCAAGGAACAAAGAAGCATGGGAAGGAAGCATGGCCAGAAGCATGGCAAGGAAGCATGGCAAGGAAGCATGGCAAGGAAGCATGGCAAGGAAGCATGGCAAGGAAGCATGGGAAGGAAGCATGACAAGGAAGCATGGCAAGGAAGCATGGCAAGGAAGCATGGCAAGGAAGAAAGGAAGCATGGCAAGGAAGGAAGGAAGCATGGCAAGGAAGGAAGGAAGGAAGCATGGCAAGGAAGGAAGGAAGGAAGCATGGCAAGGAAGGAAAGAAGCATGGCAAGGAGGAAGAAAGCATGGCAAGGAAGGAAGGAAACATGGCAAGGAAGGAAGGAAGCATGGCAAGGAAGGAAGCATGGCATAGAAGGAAGGAAGCATGGCATAGAAGGAAGGAAGCATGGCAAGGAAGGAAGGAAGCATGGCATGGAAGGAAGGAAGGAAGGAAGGAAGGAAGCATGGCAAAGAAGGAAGGAAGCATGGCAAGGAAAGAAGGAAGCATGGCAAGGAAGGAAGCATGCATGGCAAGGAAGGAAGGAGAAAGAGGAAGGAAAAGGAGGAAGGAGAAGGAGGAAGGAAGGAAGGAGAAGGAGGAAGGAGAAGGAGGAAGGAGAAGGAGAAGGAGAAGGAGGAAGGAGAAGAGGAAGGAGGAGAAGGAAGGAAGGAGAAGGAGGAAGGAGAAGGAAGGAGAAGGAGGAAGGAGAAGGAGGAGAGAAGGAGAAGGAGGAAGGAGGAAGGAGGAAGGAGAGGAGAAGGAAGAAGGAAAGAAGGAAGGAAGCATGGCAAGGAAAGAAGGAAGCATGGCAAGGAAGGGAGCATGCATGGGAAGGAAGGAAGGAGAAGGAGGAAGGAGAAGGAGGAAGGAGAAGGAGGAAGGAGAAGGAGGAAGGAGAAGGAGGAAGGAGAAGGAGGAAGGAGAAGGAGGAAGGAGAAGGAGGAAGGAGAAGGAGGAAGGAGAAGGAGGAAGGAGGAAGGAGAAGGAGGAGAAGGAGGAAGGAGAAGGAGGAAGGAGAAGGAGGAAGGAGGAAGGAGAAGGAGGAAGGAGGAAGGAGAAGGAAGCATGGGAAGGAAGCATGGGAAGGAAGGAGAAGGAAGGAGAAGAAAGGAGAAAAAAGGAAGAAACGTTTATTACCTGTTGTATCAAATAAATTCTCTTTGTTTCTTGTTGAGACTCTATTTCACTTGGGTCAGTTGCGTTTTGAACCGCCACTTGAGTTATCTCTTGTTCTGTTTCATTGCGCGAAACTGATATCAACAAAAACATTACACTTAATTATTGTTTAAGACGATTTTATATATTTTTGTAGGATCTCTTGTAGTATAACTAAAGAGACAACAGTTATTGAATTACTATGGCAAAGAGGTACAATATCTTACCAACAATGGATTTCTTATTGGCACGTCTTCGCATCATGGCATCAGCCTGGACATTTTTAAGTAACAAGAATATTAGGGTGTGTCCATACAGGAGGGGTTTGCTTCATAGTTTTATAGAAGTTGATTAAACACTGGAGTTTAGGAGCTCAGTGGTTCATGAGTTTTATAAAGCACCAACTCCGAAAACTCAAATATTTCACTAAGATTTAATACCTCCGTTTGCCGCACTGCGCCGTGACCATTCGAGACGAAAGAGTCGCGGTTGCAAAGTCGCGATCCTTGCCTCTGATGGTCACTAAGTAATGCAATGAATGGTGCATGTTAAAGTCGAACATATATGAAAACTACTCACCGCGTTTTCAGGCTTTTGTTGTCGGTCATAGAAGTCATTACACGAGTCAATGATCTGGAATGAAGGGATATTGTTGTAGCTCGCAGTCACTATATACAGTCGTTTTCGTATGAGCGGAAAGTAGTTACGATACGTGTCCAAGCATTCTGATTGGTTGAGCAATGATTTTTCGCGCTGTGATTGGTTGAATAGATGTTGAAACGACTCTATAGCATTCAGTAACGGTCACTTATTGATTATACCTGCTGCAAAAAGAAGATTGATCTCACATCTGCAGAATCAGTCTCTTCTTCTGGTATCTTCTCTGGTAGGTGCTTCCTAGTTGAAAATCCTCTGAAGTCTAAAAACAGTGAAAAAGTTTGTTTTGTATCCTAAACCATAAACGCATTTACACCTGGCGCTGGTTGAATATATTGGATAGTGCTATAGATAGGATACATCCTTATCCCGTGATTGGATAGTGCTATATATAGGATACATCCTTATCCCGTGATTGGATAGTGCTATATATAGGATACATCCTTATCCCGTGATTGGATAGTGCTATATATAGGATACATCCTTATCCGTGATTGGATAGTGCTATATATAGGATAAATCCTTATCCCGTGATTGGATAGTGCTATATATAGGATACATCCTTATCCCGTGATTGGATAGTGCTATATATAGGATACATCCTTATCCCGTGATTGGATAGTGCTATATATAGGATAAATCCTTATCCCGTGATTGGATAGTGCTATATATAGGATACATCCTTATCCTTATCCCGTGATTGGATAGTGATACATCCTTATGCGTATCCCGTGATTGGATAGTGCTATATATAGGATACATCCTTATCCCGTGATTGGATAGTGCTATATATAGGATAAATCCTTATCCCGTGATTGGATAGTGCTATATATAGGATAATCCTTATCCCGTGATTGGATAGTGCTATATATATATACATCCTTATCCCGTGATTGGATAGTGCTATATATAGGATACATCCTTATCCCGTGATTGGATAGTGCTATAGATAGGATAAATCCTTATCCCGTGATTGGATAGTGCTATATATAGGATACATCCTTATCCCGTGATTGGATAGTGCTATATATAGGATAAATCCTTATCCCGTGATTGGATAGTGCTATATATAGGATAAATCCTTATCCCGTGATTGGATAGTGCTATAGATAGGATAAATCCTTATCCCGCAATGGGATAACAGCTGCATCAACTTATCCATTGGATAAGGAATTATCCAACCAATACAGCATTCTCTACGTTTTACTACTGATTGATGATTTTGACTTACGAGACTGAATAGTGACAGCTGCGCGGTTTCGTTTATCTGTTAAAACGAACAAACAAACATTCAGTAAACAAATAACGAGCGAAGATGAATGACATATATCAACGGATGGAAAGACGGTCTGACCTTCTTCGATCTGCTTCCTGCGTCTAATCTGCTCTTCTTTCGTTCTTGCAATATCTTTCCTGACTAGATAACCACGGGCAGCTGAAGTATAGACAAATCGTAATTAAGGTCCTCTCTCTAATAACCCCCTTGGCCTTTGTAGACAGAGAAATCATGTAAGCCCCCCTCATGTCCCCCCTCACTATTATTACAGAAATTACGGTAATGTTGAAGTTTTGATCGTTGTCCGTCGATCGGTTGGTTGGTCGGTCGATCGGTTGGTTGGTCGATCGGTTGCTCGGTCGGTCGGTCGGTTGGTTGATCGGTTGGTCGGTCGATCGGTTGATCGGTCGGTTGGTCGGTCGGTCGGTTGGTCGGTCGGTTGGCTGGTCGATCGGTTGGTCGGTCGATCGGTTGGTCGATGGTCAGACGTCAGTAAATAGTTTGGAACTTTTATTAAATTTATTACTGAAATCACAGTCCGTCGATTGGTTCATTGTTGTTGTAGGCAACAAACTAAGTTAATGTAATACATTGCAATTGTTTCATACCGGCCTGAATTTTGACAGCTTGTTCATTTCGGTATTCCAATTCCCTTCTTTTCTTTTCTTTCTGTTTCTTTAGATACACTTGAAAAGAGAAGAAAGAAAACGATTCCATATACTGGTTCTGTTCATAGAGAGAATGATCAATTATCAATTATAGCACTCTACTGGTTCTGTTCATAGAGAGAATGATCAATTATCAATTAAGCTCTTCAAAGAATTACGTTTTTGTAAAATCCTTGCATTCTTCTCTCGCTCCTCCCGCTCAAGTCGTTGTCGTTCTCTCTCTTTCCTGTACGCTTGTCTTGCCATGTGACCACGGAATACTAGAAAACAACAAAGTTTGCAATGATTATTCGTCTCGTGTTGATATTTAACGGTTAAGGTGGCTCAAAGTAGTTTTTAACTGACCACACTTCTACTTTTCATTTGGTGAATTGATAGACTTATCTTAGACCGATCAAAACGACTTTTGCACCAGTTATCGGGCAAAGATGGAAATTTAGAATTATGTCAATTTCAGCTCGATCGAGGTTTCCTTGGCAACGATAAACAAAGATCGTTGAAATCAGTTTTACTAAAATATCTCAAGATTTCGATGAGCTCTAGACAAGCGACTATATGCATGATAAACTACATACTAAGGCAAAGTATCTGAGACAGAATTCAAAGTTTTTGATCAGAGCGATTTTGAATAATTTGCATAAACATTCTTTATGCAAATTATTCAAAATTGCTCTGATCAAAAAGTTTGAATTCTGTCTCAGCTACTTTGCCTTAGTATGTAGTTTATCATGCATATAGTCGCTAGTCAAGAGCTCATCGAAATCTTGAGATATTTTAGAAAAACTGATTTCAACGATCTTTGTTTATCTTTGTTTATCGTTGCCAAGGAAACTTCGATTGAGCTGAAATTGATATAATTCTAAATTTCCATCTTTACCCGATAACTGGTGCAAAAGTCGTTTTGATCGGTCTAGGATAAGTCTATCAATTCA
>JAUJYZ010000132.1:1217500-1335650 GCA_033675265.1 Actinostola sp. cb2023
ACAGATAGTCGTACAGATAGTCGTATAGATAGTCGTATAGATAGTCGTATAGATAGTCGTATAGATAGTCGTATAGATAGTCGTATAGATAGTCGTATAGATAGTCGTATAGATAGTCGTATAGATAGTCGTATAGATAGTCGTATAGATAGTCGTATAGATAGTCGTATAGATAGTCGTATAGATAGTCGTATAGATAGTCGTATAGATAGTCGTATAGATAGTCGTACAGATAGTCGTACAGATAGTCGTATAGATAGTCGTATAGATAGTCGTATAGATAGTCGTATAGATAGTCGTATAGATAGTCGTACAGATAGTCGTATAGATAGTCGTATAGATAGTCGTACAGATAGTCGTATAGATAGATAGTCGTATAGATAGTCGTATAGATAGTCGTATAGATAGTCGTACAGATAGTCGTATAGATAGTCGTACAGATAGTCGTATAGATAGTCGTATAGATAGTCGTATAGATAGTCGTATAGATAGTCGTATAGATAGTCGTATAGATAGTCGTATAGATAGTCGTATAGATAGTCGTATAGATAGTCGTATAGATAGTCGTATAACTAAAGATAGTCGTACAGATAGTCGTATAGATAGTCGTATAGATAGTCGTACAGATAGTCGTATAGATAGTCGTATAGATAGTCGTACAGATAGTCGTACAGATAGTCGTATAGATAGTCGTATAGATAGTCGTATAGATAGTCGTATAGATAGTCGTATAGATAGTCGTATAGATAGTCGTATAGATAGTCGTATAGATAGTCGTACAGATAGTCGTATAGATAGTCGTACAGATAGTCGTATAGATAGTCGTATAGATAGTCGTATAGATAGTCGTATAGATAGTCGTATACTAGATAGTCGTATAGATAGTCGTATAGATAGTCGTATAGATAGTCGTATAGATAGTCGTATAGATAGTCGTATAGATAGTCGTACAGATAGTCGTACAGATAGTCGTATAGATAGTCGTAGAGATAGTCGTACAGATAGTCGTACAGATAGTCGTACAGATAGTCGTACAGATAGTCGTATAGATAGTCGTACAGATAGTCGTATAGATAGTCGTATAGATAGTCGTATAGATAGTCGTATAGATAGTCGTATAGATAGTCGTATAGATAGTCGTACAGATAGTCGTATAGATAGTCGTATAGATAGTCGTATAGATAGTCGTATAGATAGTCGTATAGATAGTCGTATAGATAGTCGTATAGATAGTCGTATAGATAGTCGTATAGATAGTCGTATAGATAGTCGTATAGATAGTAGTCGTAGAGATAGTCGTATAGATAGTCGTATAGATAGTCGTATAGATAGATAGTCGTATAGATAGTCGTATAGATAGTCGTATAGATAGTCGTATAGATAGTCGTATAGATAGTCGTATAGATAGTCGTATAGATAGTCGTATAGATAGTCGTATAGATAGTCGTATAGATAGTCGTATAGATAGTCGTATAGATAGTCGTATAGATAGTCGTATAGATAGTCGTATAGATAGTCGTATAGATAGTCGTATAGATAGTCGTATAGATAGTCGTACAGATAGTCGTACAGATAGTCGTACAGATAGTCGTATAGATAGTCGTATAGATAGTCGTATAGATAGTCGTATAGATAGTCGTATAGATAGTCGTATAGATAGTCGTATAGATAGTCGTACAGATAGTCGTACAGATAGTCGTACAGATAGTCGTACAGATAGTCGTATAGATAGTCGTATAGATAGTCGTATAGATAGTCGTATAGATAGTCGTATAGATAGTCGTATAGATAGTCGTATAGATAGTCGTATAGATAGTCGTATAGATAGTCGTATAGATAGTCGTATAGATAGTCGTATAGATAGTCGTATAGATAGTCGTATAGATAGTCGTACAGATAGTCGTAGAGATAGTCGTAGAGATAGTCGTATAGATAGTCGTATAGATAGTCGTATAGATAGTCGTATAGATAGTCGTATAGATAGTCGTATAGATAGTCGTATAGATAGTCGTATAGATAGTCGTAGATAGATAGTCGTATAGATAGTCGTATAGATAGTCGTATAGATAGTCGTATAGATAGTCGTATAGATAGTCGTATAGATAGTCGTATAGATAGTCGTATAGATAGTCGTATAGATAGTCGTAGATAGATAGTCGTACAGATAGTCGTACAGATAGTCGTATAGATAGTCGTACAGATAGTCGTATAGATAGTCGTATAGATAGTCGTATAGATAGTCGTATAGATAGTCGTACAGATAGTCGTATAGATAGTCGTATAGATAGTCGTATAGATAGTCGTATAGATAGTCGTATAGATAGTCGTATAGATAGTCGTATAGATAGTCGTATAGATAGTCGTATAGATAGTCGTACAGATAGTCGTACAGATAGTCGTACAGATAGTCGTATAGATAGTCGTACAGATAGTCGTATAGATAGTCGTATAGATAGTCGTATAGATAGTCGTATAGATAGTCGTATAGATAGTCGTATAGATAGTCGTACAGATAGTCGTATAGATAGTCGTATAGATAGTCGTATAGATAGTCGTACAGATAGTCGTACAGATAGTCGTAAAGATAGTCGTATAGATAGTCGTACAGATAGTCGTATAGATAGTCGTATAGATAGTCGTATAGATAGTCGTATAGATAGATAGTCGTATAGATAGTATAGATAGTCGTATAGATAGTCGTATAGATATAGATAGTCGTATAGATAGTCGTATAGATAGTCGTATAGATAGTCGTATAGATAGTCGTATAGATAGTCGTATAGATAGTCGTATAGATAGTCGTATAGATAGTCGTATAGATAGTCGTATAGATCGTCGTATAGATAGTCGTATAGATAGTCGTATAGATAGTCGTATAGATAGTCGTATAGATAGTCGTATAGATAGTCGTATAGATAGTCGTATAGATAGTCGTATAGATAGTCGTATAGATAGTCGTATAGATAGTCGTATAGATAGTCGTATAGATAGTCGTATAGATAGTCGTATAGATAGTCGTATAGATAGTCGTAGATAGTCGTATAGATAGTCGTATAGATAGTATAGATAGTCGTATAGATAGTCGTATAGATAGTCGTATAGATAGTCGTATAGATAGTCGTATAGATAGTCGTATAGATAGTCGTATAGATAGTCGTATAGATAGTCGTATAGATAGTCGTATAGATAGTCGTATAGATAGTCGTATAGATAGTCGTATAGATAGTCGTATAGATAGTCGTATAGATAGTCGTATAGATAGTCGTATAGATAGTCGTATAGATAGTCGTAGATATAGATAGTCGTATAGATAGTCGTATAGATAGTCGTATAGATAGTCGTATAGATAGTCGTATAACTAAAGATAGTCGTACAGATAGTCGTATAGATAGTCGTATAGATAGTCGTATAGATAGTCGTACAGATAGTCGTACAGATAGTCGTACAGATATCGTATAGATAGTCGTATAGATAGTCGTATAGAGATAGTCGTATAGATAGTCGTATAGATAGTCGTATAGATAGTCGTATAGATAGTCGTATAGATAGTCGTATAGATAGTCGTATAGATAGTCGTATAGATAGTCGTATAGATAGTCGTATAGATAGTCGTATAGATAGTCGTATAGATAGTCGTATAGATAGTCGTATAGATAGTCGTATAGATAGTCGTATAGATAGTCGTATAGATAGTCGTATAGATAGTCGTATAGATAGTCGTATAGATAGTCGTATAGATAGTCGTATAGATAGTCGTATAGATAGTCGTATAGATAGTCGTATAGATAGTCGTATAGATAGTCGTATAGATAGTCGTATAGATAGTCGTATAGATAGTCGTACAGATAGTCGTACAGATAGTCGTATAGATAGTCGTATAGATAGTCGTACAGATAGTCGTACAGATAGTCGTATAGATAGTCGTATAGATAGTCGTATAGATAGTCGTATAGATAGTCGTATAGATAGTCGTATAGATAGTCGTATAGATAGTCGTATAGATAGTCGTATACTGATAGTCGTATAGATAGTCGTATAGATAGTCGTACAGATAGTCGTACAGATAGTCGTACAGATAGTCGTATAGATAGTCGTATAGATAGTCGTAAAGATAGTCGTACAGATAGTCGTATAGATAGTCGTATAGATAGTCGTATAGATAGTCGTATAGATAGTCGTATAGATAGTCGTAAAGATAGTCGTATAGATAGTCGTATAGATAGTCGTATAGATAGTCGTATAGATAGTCGTATAGATAGTCGTATAGATAGTCGTATAGCTAATACTAGTTGTACAGATAATCAATCTTCCCGCCTAACCTACCACTTGTCCTTAGCACATGTACAACATCTGGTGACAAAGTGTCGCGATTCTTCTCAAGGAAATTCGTGGCGTTATATTTGACCTGTACAAGAGAAAAGAGAAAACCTTCCTCAGTATACCCACCCAAGGGTGGCAGCTTAATAGGAGTTCGACCGTACTATAGTACGTACCTTTCCAGCATAATGGACAACACAGAAAGATGGGATATTTTCTTTTTCCTTTGACAGCTGGTAGAAAGAAGCTTTGATGTTGCTGTTGAATTTGTCTGAAATGTGAATCCAAGACACTTAAGTAAACGTTCACAACAACTCTCAATATCGTGGATGCTGCATGTTGGCACTGTTTGCACACCCTGTTGGGTGTGGTTGGGGCAACATGTTGGAAGCGTTTGCACACCCTGTTGGGTGTGGTTGGGGCAACATGTTGGCAGCGTTTGCACACCCTGTTGGGTGTGGTTGGGGCAACATGTTGGCAGCGTTTGCACACCCTGTTGGGTGTGGTTGGGGCAACATGTTGGCAGCGTTTGCACACCCTGTTGGGTGTGGTTGGGGCAACATGTTGGACGCGTTTGCACACCCTGTTGGGTGTGGTTGGGGCAACATGTTGGCAGCGTTTGCACACCCTGTTGGGTGTGTGGTTGGGGCAACATGTTGGCAGCGTTTGCACACCCTGTTGGGTGTGGTTGGGGCAACATGTTGGCAGCGTTTGCACACCCTGTTGGGTGTGGTTGGGGCAACATGTTGGCAGCGTTTGCACACCCTGTTGGGTGTGGTTGGGGCAACATGTTGGCAGCGTTTGCACACCCTGTTGGGTGTGGTTGGGGCAACATGTTGGCAGCGTTTGCACACCCTGTTGGGTGTGGTTGGGACAACATGTTGAATGCGTTTGCACACCATGTTGGGTGTGGTTGGGGCAACATGTTGGCAGCATTTGCACACCCTGTTGGGTGTGGTTGGGGCTACAATTTGGCAGCGTTTGTACACCCTGTTGGGTGTGTCTGGGGCAACACGTTGGACGCGATTGCACACCATGTTGGGTGTGGTTGGGGCAACAAGTCCCAACTTTTGTTTTGTTTAATTTTGTGATTGTTGAAGCATAGCACAACAATGTTGGGTGTTCAGTGTTAGGTTAGAAGCGCTTCCAACAAGACACAACACATGTGATAAAGCCTGAGCGGACATGATTTTATTACCGATGAGAGTGTAGTCCGTTGCACGTGGAAAGCGGCTTTCCTCATCAAGCAGCGCAAGGATTCCTATGGGTTTCTACAAGAAAACAGGCAATGAAACAAAGTCAGACTTATTAATTACTACACAGAATGAATGAAACATTGTATGCAATGCAATGCAATACAATACAATACAATACAATACAATGCAATGCAATGCAATGCAATGCAATGCAATACAATACAATACAATGCAATGCAATGCAATGCAATACAATACAATACAATACAATGCAATGCAATGCAATGCAATGCAATGCAATACAATGCAATGCAATGCAATGCAATGCAATGCAATGCAATGCAATGCAATGCAATGCAATACAATACAATACAATACAATACAATACAATACAATACAAGTCCCTACTAACTTGTAGAAACATGTCAAGAACAGGACGGTTGTCTTCAAACTTGATTGGAGTCAAATCGACTCCTTCCAATCGATACTCTTCCTGTAGAGAAATTAAACATTTAGTTTAGTGGCTTTTTCGGTCGTAGTTACACTTATTTGCAAACAGATTGCTAATCACGCAAAATGTGGTTCGGGTGTGGTGTTCCTGGCTCGGGCGTCATGTTGTAATCTTAGGGACCCGTCCTTGGAACACAGCCACTGACACACAGCAGTGTTACCAGACAATCATCAAAAACCACCATCATTACGACAAACGATGCCACGTAACATTTCCCGTGCTTCCTTGCGGTCGCGCAGGCATGAAGGTTGCTTATTGCAACGGGTGTAAATACTCACCAATTCCCAGGAGAAGATTTGCTGGTTGAAGTAGAACTGTACTTGCTCGTTAGCAATGTTAATACACAGCTGCTCGAACGAATTGGTCTTGAAGTTCTCGAAGCCGAAGATGTCAAGAATGCCAATTCTATATTCGTTGTCTTTGCTGTATATGAAGGACAAAGCGGAGTGTTTAGTAGGACTAATACCATGGCAAAAATAACACGCCAAAAAATCTCTACTAACTCGACATCATCTGAGTAGAACCGTAACAAAGTGTTGATTCTCTTGACAATCCAGCTAAACAGTCGTCCATACAAAGCCTGCAATACATACAATAGTATGTTTTCAGCCATGTTAAGCCATGTGGGACCCTCTAGCTTGAGATAAACTTATTAGTACGCATGTGCACATCGATGTTTTCATACAAAGAAATCATTCAAAATCAGCCAATGCAATTCCTTACCTTGGCCATTGCATCTCTACAATCCACTGCTTGGTCAACTGTGTTGTTACGAATAATCGTCTCGCCTGTTCATAAATGAATTCAAATAGTCAATGATTGAGTGGTTGTCTTCCCAACAATTCTCGTTCCCTGAGCCTGCGATCTTTATAGTCCGCGGCAAGTACCATTTGTCGCAGAGGAACACAGGTCTCTGGGTACGAGATTGAAGTGTCTACACACAACAGCTTACCTCTTGTGACGTTACTGTTGGTGGTTAGCGCGTCTCGAAGTTCGACGGCGTTAATTTCAAGAAGAGATGACACTGTAGACGCAAAAACAGAAAACCCAGCAAAATTCGGTCATTTAATCTTAGAACATTCAGGCTGACTTGCAAGGCATAAGCGCGCAAACATGAATAGACAAAGCTTGTGTCATGTGAAAACGGCTCACAAGAAAACGAATCCTTGCGCTTGCGTCAGGCTCGTTTTCACAGTGAAATGACACCTCTCGTGCTTATGCTTGCGCGCGGTCTATCGGTCATGTATCATGACTAATTGTATTCTAGAATCATTCAATTATGTAACGCTAATGACAAACGTACCAATAACTAACATCTGTGGGTTGTTAACCATACTCTTGTCACTCAGATGCGATACTGACTCGTCCTCCGTGAATACGATGTCTCCAATGTGGATGATTGCAGCGAGGACAGAGAACATTGATGAAACCTCCTACAACGTGATTAGACATTATGTAGAGCGAACAGACTAAGGCACAGTCTAATGGTGGTACTAACATACAAACAATCCAAGGCACGGATAGATAGTGCAATCATTGCATTGTACACAGTATTACGGATTATCATTTGTTCTTCGGCAATATTGCGCGTACTGGGGTGAACAAAAGCTGCATTAACGCACACAACGTTCCATCGTCTGCAAGACAGCATGAAATGCGTACGCACCTCTCCCGTAAACCCGATGACATCCAAACATCTTTGAACTTCCTCAAACTTTTTTTTGTTGCCCATGGTACAAACGACATCTTGTAGGTTCTTGCCTCCAGTCTGGAGATATCTGTGAAAATAGAAACAAGGTTAATAATACAAGTGAATATCCAACCAGCATATCCAACAGAACGTGTCTGCCCAAGCTACAGGCGTTTTCCTTGTGTCGCGACTTCCTTCATATTTCATACACAAATGCACAGCTTGGGATACCTGTGGTTTTAATGTTTTGGCGCGAATGAACAATCCACCGGTCGCGATACAAGGAAAACATAACTACGCATGCGCGTCCTATAGAGAACTTATAGTAACGCTCATAATAATAATAGAGTGCAAACACTAAAACCGTGAAACAGTGCTAACTTTAATTAGCACTAAATAGTGCAATGTCTTTTATTTTCTATTGTTTCATTGGTGCTATTTAGCACTAAATCACTAAATAGTTTGTACTGTTTCACGGTTTGACTGTTCGCACTCTAAATAATAATAACTATGACAATATAGCAGTAGAACATGTCTTACGAGTGCTGGGAGTACAACTTGAACGAATATTGTTCCAGTTTCTTCTGATTTGCAAGACCAGCGATCATGTAATAAAAAATGTGAAAGTTGCGCTCTCCTCTGAGAAGAAAAAACAGAAACAAAATGACATTAGGAAAAATAAAGTCTACTGAATTATTAGGGAGTAACAAGAGTTGTACAAAGGTGTATGTACTGATTATTGTTGTGTGGTTTAGAGTGATTCCAATAAACCTGGGCACTACTAATTAGCTGTCAGTGTTTATTAGATGCAAAGGAACAAAAGAAAACAAAAGAGTGAGTGTCTAATAGTGTGTATTGGTGTAGTTAGTAATGCCCAGGTTTATTGGAATCACTCTATAGTTATCGTGGTGTGTTCTAGTATGACAGGACTGAGTGACTGATAATACTTACGTTGATTGGAACACGACTCTGGATTTCTCTAAAAGGTATTCTGTTAGTGACGCTAGGGAAACAAGAATCAATTCGCAATTAACAAGGCATTATACCTACGATATGCAATACACCATGTTACATACCTCCAATCAGGGATCCATTGGGCGTGAAGTGAAGTTCCAAGTATTTACCAAACCTACTGGAATTACCATTGATGACGGTGCGTGCGTTACCTAACGCCTCCATTAACGGGTTTACCTGGTTAACAGTTACAAGACATGGTGACTTGATACTACATACTGATACATATTGTTGATATTGTTGTTGTTGTTGTTGTTGTTGCTGTTGTTGTTGATATTGTTGTTGTTGTTGTTGTTGTGGTATGATAACCATTCCCTACCTGTAGGATTTCATATGTTGATTGTGTTGATATTGTTGTTGTTGTTGTTATTGTTGTTGTCGTTGTTGTCGTTGTTGTGATATGATATGATATGATAGCCATTGCCTACCTGTAGGATTTGATATGATGATTATGTTGTTGTTGTTGTTGTTGTTGTTATTGTTGATATTGTCGTTGTTGTTGTTATTGTTGTTGTTGTTGTTTATTGTTGATATTGTCGTTGTTGTTGATATTGTCGTTGTTGTTGTTGTTGTTGTTGTTGTTGTTGTTGTTGTTATTGTTGTGGTGGTATGATAACCATTCCCTACCTGTAGGATTTGATATGATGATTATGTTATTGTTGTTGTTGTTGTTGTTGTTGTTGTTATTGTTGTTGTCGTTGTTGTTATTGTTGATATTATTGTTGTTGTTGTGATATGATAACCATTCCCTACCTGTAGGATTTGATATGATGATTATGTTGTCGTTGTTGTTGTTGTTGTTGATATTGTTGTTGTTGTTGTGGTATGATAACCATTCCCTACCTGTAGGATTTTTTCCTCAAGTGTTTTATTTCCTCCCTACAAAAGATAGAAATCCAACGAGTCAACCCTGACTGTACTACATGGACGGCGGTGCAATCATGCGATATATTTCTATGAACACTGATATCAACATCACTGTCTCTTGTCACATCAGAATAAAGAAACATTGGAAAATACATTACAAGTATCAGACATCTACCTATCGATGGTTTTCGCAAATATTATTGGCTTTGAAAGCGTAAAGAACTCGAAGTTTAAGCTTATTCTAGATATAGCTATCCCACCCACCAAGAAGAGCTTGCGACGCACAGATGTACAGGCTATGAGATCTTGCTCACTATGGATCATTTATACCGCAGTATAATTGATCTGCGACACTAGAATCTACATATGCCTAAGTTGCATAGTGAAAGTGAAAATACCGAAGTGCCCTCTGGGTCGTGTTCGACGGTTCTATAGTGCGCTAAAGGAATTGTGCGGGTGTTGGTTTCTCGGTGTGTGCTAGTTCCAAGCATGCCATGCGTGATGACTTACTGTATTGCTTAGTTGTTCGAAGAGTAATGGATCACGATTACCTTTTCCTTCATTCTAATAAAGCGATAATTATGGCTTTATAAATGGTATACTTTTAATTAATAATCAAGATATTCGTTTATATTCTTTCAAGTCAAAGAATCATATTAATATAACTTTATAACTTTTTTTGTTTTTATTTTTTTGTTTTATTTTGTATATTGACGTACGTCATCAGGATATTTATAATCGTCTAACGCATGGATGGACTTGAACAAAACCTTCAAAGTAAACAACATGCATGTCTGCTTCGCCTTCGTCTGTTTAGTAATTTAAAAGCACGAAACCAGAGATGAACCAGGGGGAAATTAGAGAGAGAGAGAGAGAGAGAGAGAGAGGAAGGAAGGAAGGAAGACACGAGAACTGCGCAACAAAAACCAATCAATGAATCCATGGGATAGCTGTTGATCTTACCTTGCCCAGTTCTGCTAACTGTTGTACTAGATAGTTTGCTGACACTGTTTTGCCTGCTCCACTTTCACCGCTTATTAAACAGCACTGTAAAGGCCAACATATCTCATTATAACTCTACCCTGACGGGAGTATATCGGCACAGCACTGGTATTTACCTGAGGTGCTTTATTGTAGATCATCGCTTTATAAGTCATGTCCGCCACCATAAAGATATGAGGTGGTAAAGATGATTTGTCGACGTTAAGATACGCTTCTGAGTGCTGCAGAGACATAAACCCAGCCAGCGATTTAGTACGAAAATAATGATGGTGGTGATGGTGATGATGATGATGATGTCAATGATTGATGATGGTGGTGGTGATGGTGATGATGATGATGGTGGCGGCGGTGGTGGTGGTGGTGATGATGATGATGATGTCAATGATTGATGATGATGGTGGTGGTGATGATGATGGTGGTGGCGGTGGTGGTGGTGGTGGTGATGATGATGATGATGTCAATGATTGATGATGATGGTGGTGGTGATGATGATGGTGGTGGCGGTGGTGGTGGTGGTGGTGGTGGTGGTGATGATGATGATGGCGGTGGCGGTGGTGATGGTGATGATGGTAGTGGTGGTAGTAATAGCTATGATGATGATGTTGATAATAGTGATGTGTGATAAGTAATGTGTTACCTTCTTGGTGTAGATGCGCAAGGATTGTAGCGGGTTCACGGCGATCAGGATATCACCGATGTAAGTGTAGATTTGCTGACCAAGAAATCGCTCCAGTAAATGAGACAAGATAACTTCCTGCAAAATACACAAACAAACCCTTGTAAATACCCTTATTTTATCCCAACCACTTTTCTCATTATTCCTATCTAGCTCATTTACTAAAGAGTAAACTCACATCTGTAAGGCTTGGAAGAGTAGTCAAGTCGTCCACCATCAACATTTCCTTGTTTCTCCGTGCGCTCGGCTTGACGTATGGTCCCTCAACCCTGTACGTGATGATATTAAAGCAACATAACTTAGCAAGTGAAGCTGATTATTGGTCTCACTTTAATTATATTAATAATCTCAGCGAAACAGAATTGAAACTTTCATGATAACTTGTATGTTGTGTTATATTTACAAATTTTCAAGGAAAAGCTTATAGAAGCAGTTTTACTGCTCAGTTGAAAATCCTGACCAAACACGACTATACCACGATGGCCGCGATGTAACTCGTCAATGCATAAGCATCTTTGTCAAATCTTTGACCAAAAACTGTTGCTTACTACCAATTTCAGTATTAATGTCAAAATTTCTTTAAAAATCAGATTTTCATTTGTTGATAATTATTCATAATTTGACAGATTTAGGCGGGGTGCTGTAGAGATTCTGTCAAAGAAAAACGTACCACATTCCTTTGCATGAAGTTAAAATCAAAAGAGTAACTGTCGCATCGAGGTAAAAATACTCGAATTGTTTTTAGACTTGGAAGCAAAAGTTTATCAAGGATTGCAAATGTACTTGATTCGCTCTCTGCAACTTGGACACAAGCAAAGGGCAAAACTATTGCAAAACATTTGAGGACAGCATAACTAATCAAGCATACTTACGACAAATCTTTTCCTTGGCTTGATTCCTTCTCTCGTTTGACTTCGTCCATGATGCCGTCTTTGCCGTGATACTGTGAGTCCATCACGCCTCGCAACTTTCGTCTTAACTGTGACAAATTGAAACTCATTGAACACTCCATTTAACATACAGATGGACTACAATAACAAGCGGTGCTTCAAACGAAGAAAGAAGTAAGAAATCTACCGGTATTTCGATGTAATAGTAGTCAGTTGAGACTGAGACAACTCCCTATTTGTTGAAAAGTCCAAAGCAATCTTCAACTAATTTTCTTGCTCATTTGGACAGCAAATCTGTTTGCGAGTTGCCAACGTCACCAAACAACTAGAAGTTTCCCAAATTTTGTAATTTGAATATTTTGAAGTTGACTACTCAGCGGGAATTTGAAAAAACCCTGCAGCGATGATACGTCATCTTCATTGGTGGAGAAACCATTGAGAAACCATTACACACGATATCTCCTCAGCTCTAGATTGTGCTGTAATTCGGTCACGATCCGTACTAAACTATTGCAAATTTTTATTACCATTTGATCGCAAAATTGCTTATGTGAACGCAAAATAAATTTCAGTTCTTCTCGTACTTTCTGCTCTTGAATAAACAACGACACAACGAAGAAGAAATAAAAACTTAAAAAGAAAAAACGCCGCAAATGTATATGTTGAAATCTTTTCCGTAAACTATTTGAATAGTTTTACGTCTCAAAACATCTAAATATTAATTTCTTAATACTCAATTCTACTCTTTCTTTATTGCCCCCTGCAGTGAAAGCATTTCGAAATTTATTGTAAAAAGTTAGTATACTATAAACTCTGCAAAAATTCCAAGTTCCTTAAATTTTTAAGAGTTGAAGGATAATATTCAAGAATTCCAGGGTTTGGATTGAAGCAGGGAAGTGTGAGGCATTCAAGTGTTGGTTAATAAGATAAACAATTTCAATTTGTACTGAGTGTTAATTGATGGCTACCCAAGTGTTAAGTGTAGCCGGACTGACTGCGTATCTCATGAAAGAACGCCAAAGATTTGCATACTTCTCTTTGATTTGTTACGTGTTTATCTATTTATAAGATTAATCATCCACAAGCTAAAACAAAAACATACGTTACTACAACACAGTGGAATATATGCATAATGAGTAAATAGATTTCCTCCAGGGCAATGCATGGAAGACTACATGACGTATATAGTTGCGCACAAGCATAGGCGCACATACATCCATGACATCATATCACACTATCGCACTGGATTTACACACTACAGGCTTATCATACATCCACTACACGGCTGTTGCATGAACTAGAATACTAAAGCATGTATTGATGGCATTATAAAATCCTTGTCTTAGCGAATAAAATGATTGGAGAATTGTTCATCATATTCTCTACCGGGATTCTCTAATGGACAGCGCCATCCAGTCTTTGAACAAGCTGGACGCGATAGTATGTCTACGAAATGCTCGCACTAGTTCCAAATCTAAGTCATCATATCAACAACACGTACACAATACACAGTCAACATTGAGAACATTGAGAGCTGCGCGTTATTGAAATAATAATCAGTTTATGTGCGCAAACACTCTTGCGCCAACTCAAAGTCATTCTTTCTTATTCAGACAGCAGTCTGGGTCTTGGATTATATGATGATGTAACATCGACGGGTACATGCAACAATAATTAACCGTAAATCCAGCACAATTCACATTCATTTAACAAACAAGCAAATGTTTGCTTACCGCATCGACTTTGGTCGGTACCCAGCACAGAAATGGATGCGTAAGAAGGTCTTTTCCATTAGATCTTTCTTCATAATCCTTGATGAGACACCTACAAATACATCAAACATTTCGTTTAATTTTCACAAAAACTATACTCATTCATTTCGCTGATCCCAACTTGTTGGTAGATAACTTCCCGGGGATAACTTATCTTGAATCAAATATTATCGTATTGTATGGTGTATTGTAACTTACTTTGCTATGAAATCTCTGTATTCGTGGGACCATTTTTCTGGATTCCTCATGGTCGGTGGTTTGCTCCTAAATGATAACAATCATCAGTTCATATCAGTGTTTCCTAGTTGACAATGTTTGTTAGATAGATAGCGTGTTTATGTATATAGATATTTACAATTTTATCTCCTAAATGTAAAATCCTGATCATCAGTTCATATCAGTGTTTCCTAGTTGATAATGTTTTCCTTTTACGTCGTTCAGAAAGTTTGACTTTATATGTCATATATCAAACACGAGAAAGAGTTCTTTTAAAACATCGAGAAGTGAGTTAAAAAACCGAGGCCTTCTTTGTTTTGAGTTTGAGAATGATGCTCCAAACATGCAACTGAAGTATCTAAAGTCTAACGTTTCTGTTTGAAAGTCGTCACCACTCCTATCAAATGTAATGTTTTGTTGTTTTGAAGTGGTGGTGTGGGTCACCACTCCTATCAAATGTAATGTTGTTGCTGTTGTTATTGTTAAAGGTGTTATTGTTGTGGTGGTGCATGGTGGTGGTGGTGGTGGTGTTTGTTGTTGCTGTTGTTATTGTTAATGGTGTTGTTGTTGTGGTGGTGCATGGTGGTGGTGGTGGTGTTTGTTGGTGGTATTGTTAATGGTGTTGTTGTGTGGTGGTGGTGGTGGTGGTGTTGTTGTTGTTGTTGTTGCTGTTGTTAGTTGTTAATGGTTGTTTTGTGGTGTTGTTGTGGTGTGGTGTTTGTTGTTGCTGTTGTTATTGTTAATCAGGTGTTATTGGTTGTGGCCATCGTAGTTGTGTTTGATGCTGTTTATTGTTAATGTGTTTTGTGTTGTGCAGTAATGGTGGTGGTGGTGGTCTCGTTTCAGCGATGTCCATTTTATAAGTTGTTGTTGTTGTAGTGAATGTTTGTCTATTGTCATATTGTGTTTGTGTTTGTTCTTACCTGGGTATTTTATTAAGAGCTCTCATTGGATGTGTCATCATTGACAGTGGGTATTTTAAAGAGAGCTCCGTCAGACAGTGAGAAGCCGTCAAGCTCAATTGCAGTGATACCAAGTGACCAGATATCACAGCGTAGATCGTAATTGTACTCAAGCTGTTGTTCACAAGCTATCACCTTTAAAACACCATCATAAAAAAACCAGTACCAAGAGACCATATAATGGTCTCTTGTTAGTACCACATTTGTTCGCGTCCTCAGTAGTGGGTGAAATACTTATTAAACCTAAGACGCAACTCAATTAATAACATTGAGTCTCAATTTGAATCAACAGGCAGATTACCTCAGGTGCCATCCAAAATGGAGTACCAACAGAAGAGTTCCTTCTCGCCATTACATGGGAAAGTTGCGCTGAAACACCTGATAATAATAATAATAATAATAATAATAATAATAATAATAATAATAATAATAATAATGTAGAATCCTGGTTTGCATATGATAATAATAGCATTACGCATGTATAAACGTTTGCATATGATCACGTGGTTAATTAATACGCATGTATGAAACGTTTGCATATGATCATGGATTAGCATTAGATGTATGAAACGTTTGCATATGATCACGTGGTTAATTAGCATTACGCATGTATGAAACGTTTGCATATGATCACGTGGTTAATTAGCATTACGCATGTATGAAACGTTTGCATATGATCACGTGGTTAATTAGCATTACGCATGTATGAAACGTTTGCATATGATCACGTGGTTAATTAGCATTACGCATGTATGAAACGTTTGCATATGATCACGTGGTTAATTAGCATTACGCATGTATGAAACGTTTGCATATGATCACGTGGTTAATTAGCATTACGCATGTATGAAACGTTTGTATATGATCACGTGGTTAATTAGCATTACGCATGTATGAAACGTTTGCATATGATCACGTGGTTAATTAGCATTACGCATGTATGAAACGTTTGCATATGATCACGTGCTTATCGCTTTTCGGGGTGCAAACACAGGAACAAATATAAATAATGATAGGGTATAGCAATAACGCGCCACATTACACCAGTGTTATCATAGTCTGCTACGATTTACAGGTCTGGCATAGGGTATTAGGGTATAGATTTGCGAGCTTAGGTCTGTTAAAGGGTACATGATACGATGAATGGGCTTAAAACTCACCAAAGTCAATGAGTCTGATCTCAGCTTCATTTGTCAGCATGACATTTTGTCCCTTGATGTCCCTGTGCATAACACAGTTTCGATGTAGATATTCTATTCCCTTATGAAAACAAATATCATTATATTATATCATAATAATATTGACGAGCAGTTCTGAACCCCAGCTTGCATGCATACAGTAGCTTGCATACAGTAGCTTACATACAGTAGCTTGCATACAGTACCTGCATACAGTACCTTGCATACAGTACCTTGCATGCATATACTGTACCTTGCATGCATACAGTACCTTGCATACAGTAGCTTGCATACAGTACCTTGCATACAGTACCTTGCATACAGTACCTTGCATGCATACAGTAGCTTGCATACAGTATCTTGCATGCAGTACCTTGCATGCATACAGTACCTTGCATACAGTACCTTGCATGCAGAATCTTGCATGCAGAAACTTGCATGCAGTACCTTGCATGCAGTACCTTGCATACAGTACCTTGCATACTTGCAGTACCTTGCATACAGTACCTTGCATGCAGTACCTGCATACAGTACCTTGCATACAGTACCTTGCATACAGTACCTTGCATACAGTACCTTGCATACAGTACCTTGCATACAGTACCTTGCATACAGTACCTTGCATACAGTACCTTGCATACAGTACCTTGCATACAGTACCTTGC
Source organism: Actinostola sp. cb2023 (assembly GCA_033675265.1). Classification (NCBI taxonomy): domain Eukaryota; kingdom Metazoa; phylum Cnidaria; class Anthozoa; order Actiniaria; family Actinostolidae; genus Actinostola; species Actinostola sp. cb2023. The sequence continues at coordinate 1,234,457 of JAUJYZ010000132.1, forward strand.
ATACAGTACCTTGCATACAGTACCTTGCATACAGTACCTTGCATACAGTACCTTGCATACAGTACCTTGCATACAGCATACCTTGCATACAGTACCTTGCATACAGTACTTGCATACAGTACCTTGCATACAGTACCTTGCATACAGTACCTTGCATGCATACAGTACCTTGCATACAGTACCTTGCATACAGTACCTTGCATACAGTACCTTGCATACAGTACCTTGCATACAGTACCTTGCATACAGTACCTGCATACAGTACCTGCTTGCATGCATACAGTATCCTTTTAAATTGTATATTAAGTCTATCAATAGTATTTTTTTATCAATTGTAATTTCCATGTAAAGTTTTAACACAATTCAGCTATTCAGCTGCAATAGTATTTACTAATAATACCTATCTATCTATCTATCTATCTATCTATCTATCTATCTATCTATCTATCTATCTATCTATCTATCTATCTATCTATCTATCTATCTATCTATCTATCTATCTATCTATCTATCTATCTATCTATCTATCTATCTATCTATCTATACTATCTATCTATCTATCTATCTATCTATCTATCTACCTTGCATACAGTACCTTGCATACAGTACCTTGCATACAGTAGCTTGCATACCTTACCTTGCATACAGTACCTTGCATACAGTACCTTGCATACAGTACCTTGCATACAGTACCTTGCATACAGTACCTTGCATACAGTACCTTGCATACAGTACCTTGCATACAGTACCTTGCATACAGTACCTTGCATACAGTACCTTGCATACAGTACCTTGCATGCATACAGTACCTTGCATACAGTACCTGCATACAGTACCTTGCATGCATACAGTACCTGCATACAGTACCTTGCATGCATACAGTACCTTGCATGCAAACAGTACCTTGCATGCAAACAGTACCTTGCATGCATACAGTACCTTGCATGCATACAGTACCTTGCATACAGTACCTTGCATACAGTACCTTGCATACAGTACCTTGCATACAGTACCTTGCATACAGTACCTTGCATACAGTACCTTGCATGCAGTACCTTGCATACAGTACCTTGCATACAGTACCTTGCATGCAGTACCTTGCATACAGTACCTTGCATACAGTACCTTGCATCCATACAGTACCTTGCATACAGTACCTTGCATACAGTACAGGCATACAGTTACATATACATACATTATTGCATACAGTACCTTGCATACAGTACCTGCATACAGTACCTTGCATGCATACAGTACCTTGCATACATACAGTACCTTGCATCCATACAGTACCTTTAAAGTTTCATAAAGAATGTACGCAATCAGGTCTTCTTCCAGCAATTTGCCTTTACTGATGAGATTTCTGGCTAAGTTTGTTACTGACCCACCACGGCAAAGCTGCAGAGAATATAGACAAAGTGAAATTAATACACACAATGAAAGTTACATCTCACTATTTCTTTCTTCCAAGAACACAATGGAACAATCTTCCTCCTTCAATTTTCAACGAACACTGCTCAGCGAACTCCTTTAATATTGTCTTAGTAGTATTAATCATAATCCTGTAGTTTGAATGAACTTGTAACAAAATTAGTGCATGTGTATGGTGACCAGTCAACAATCTTCATGACTTGATGGGTAGGCTTCATTGTAAATACAAATAAATATAAATAAGTGAGTTGGTGACAGAGCCAATAGATAATTATCTAAAGAGCGCCATACAACCCAGTTCCTTGAGACAAGAGACATAGTAAAGTGTGTACAAAGAAAGAAGTATATGTCGAACTGAGGTAACATTGTAGCCATGCATACACATCTATTATTTTGACATGTCAATTCACAGTATAAATAAAAGTTTGTCTCATTCTTCAAAATAATTGAAGAAAAACATGAATACAAATATATGTGTTTATTTTGTAAATCCATTGTTTTGATATTAATATGTAGCCGAACATAATTACAGAGTAATTGTCATTCCCATCTACACGTCGACCAGAGTAATAAACATACTGGAAAAATATTACTCTCAAATGAGTTCACAATTTTAAGCTTAATTGAACGAGATGAATCGGTTAACTTTGATTTCTTCAGTATGATTTGTTTCGATGCTGGATATAATTTTAAAAACACCGCATGTGCCAGTCACCAGTACAAGACATTAAAAATTAACTTGATAAATGTTAGTAAATGTTTATTTTAGTACTTGAGGTAAGCTTAGCTTAACTTGGATTATTGTCAAAATTGTCATGAAATAAATCCCTTAAAACATCTACCTATTAACACAATTGTCGATGAATTGAATATGTAAAGTTGAATATTGAATATGTAAAGTGCAAATAAAGTATTCTTCTTCTTCTACAATAAGCTTAATGGATTAATTCTTTGTGTCAAATCTTACCTCCATGACAAGCCATAGCTGATCTTGTCGCTTTGTATCTCGCTTGATATACGCTCCAAAAAATCCAGCGACATTTGGATGGTCGGAATATTTTTTCAATATCTCTAATTCTGGTAATACTTCGTCGATTTTTTCTAGAATAGAATCAATCACTTTCGCAGCCGCCAGTTGATCGGTTTTGATATTGCGAACTTTGAAAACTTCGCCGTAAGTTCCTTCTCCGATGCTTTCCACGACCTGCCATTCGTCTGGCGATCCTAAGTCTTTCAGGCCTTCCACTCGCTTTCCCATCACGGCTGCAAGAGAAGCAAACGTATCTATGTCATAGGAAACGAAAATAGCGCCACCACTTCAGTTATAGTTAAGTAGATCTTGTTTAAAAGTTTCTTCAAGTTTATTTACAACTTACCGAACATTTCCGCCGTCCGATTATAAAAGGATTCCAACGACATTATTGCAGGAGTAATTTTTGCTAACTATTATGGTGGACGAGTATTCTACAACAATCAAATCCTTCCGATTTTGACATATCTGAGCTACAATCCATGGGTGTTTTCAAGAATCCGAAAGACCAGCATGACAACACAAGACATGCTCTCTACGCTTCAATGACCAAGATGAATTGTTTAGATGATGTGAGGGTTATTTTGAATACTCTATTGTAAAGGAAAATCTACCGCACAAATGAGAATCGCCTGGACGTGAGTAAGTGAGACATGTCACAGTTTTAACTGATTGTGGCCTTTCCTATAGCCATTCCAACCCTTGTTTGAAAACCAATCATTTCCTTAATTGTACAGAAATCGAGGAATGTGTACACCTGCCTCCACTTACTAGATCTACAAGACCCGCGAAATTTTAAAATGACCGGTGGAGGGACTGGCACTACTCGTTCTTGGATCTGATTGGATAACATCTGAACACGTGATCAGATGGTGATTGAAAATGTAACCTGGGAAATACGTTTTGCCTATTTCACGTTTTATAACATGATCTATATCATCTTGAGCGCTGAAGGTTTTTTAGCTAAATTAATATTAAATATAATATTAATAATATTATTCAAGATAAAAAGTTTTCTATAGACCTTTTAATAAATCCCACAATGCAATGTCGCCACTTTGTCGCTTACTCTGGCCTTATACAAATATACCTTAAAGACCAAAAATATAAAATTTGCTAATTCAATGCCTTGTCCCTTATCCATTCCTAATATAATATCACAAGCATTTATAGATGGAAGGTTGATATTACACCTAAGTAGCCTTTCTTTTAACGTTTTGTATAACTTTGACGAACAACAACATTCCACAACTGACAAATGTATCACAGACTCTTCTTCTAGGCCGCAAAAGGAGCATCTAGGACTATCAAGCAACTTAAATCTGTATAAATCCTTGTTAAGATAAAGACAATTGTCTAACATTTATACTGAAAATTACGAAGATAAGGATCTATTGTTGTTTTGTGTATTTGAGAATATGTTTCTTCCAATCAATATTTGCCACATTGAGCCTACTCTCAAACTTCTGTTGAGAAGTGGGTGTTTTTCCTTTTTATGTTAAAGCACCTTGTATAAAGTTTTGCTATTGATCTTTATTTTTTCTTTTTTTTTCTTTTTCTTTTCTTTTTTGTTGTTGTTGTTTTGCTTTGCTATTTATCTTATTTATGTTATGCATAATTCCTTTTAGGCAAACTTATTATATTCAAAATATACTGAAAACAATGAAGGAAAATGAACTGATGGAATTCAAAAGAATAAATTTGACGTCATGCGCGGAAAATCTTATTAAAAGGGTCTATATAGACCGAATTCATACAATGGCTGCTTCTAATTTGCATAAAAGCCAAAACATATCATTTTGGGAAAAGTAAATCTTTGATATGATAGAATGTGATTATCTAAATACTATGTGTGTGTTTTGAAACCAAATAATAAATCCTTGAGAAGATATGAACATTTGAAATAAAATTGTGAAATTGCACCAAAACGAGGCTGGCGAGGACTCACTTGAAAAATACATACAAAACTCTCTATTCATGATCTGTCATAACTCCGATGATATTTTGTCTACAGCAAAGAAGCTTTCCAAGAATTTTTATTTCTAGGTTCTATTTTTATAGATGACAGTGAATCATTTGTACCAGAAACGTATCGTATCGCCAAGCTAAAAATACGCCATTATGATCGGCGCCTCCTACGGTACACAGTCATATCTATTTTGGTATTGAAGTCACTAATAACGTACACCTACGTTACATTAAGAAACTCAGCAAGACAAATTGCGCAAGTCACGGGAATAGAAACACCCTTTTACACCAAATAGTCAAGCAACTGAGGTTTAGCCTATCGTGATTTCTTGGGGGCAAAACGAAAAGATTGCAGTATTATAATGAACCACCGAGTGAAAAACAAACAAACAAACAAACAAACATAGTTTTGTCAGTCTCTGATGATGCTGTAGAAGCGAATGCTTAGACGATTATACACCTATATTCACAGTAGTAGGCCCCACTTGGACTCAAATTTAACTTAACATAACACTGTTAATCTCGAAGACGGACCGAAAGTAGTACAAACTTTACTATGACTCTAAATAGCCTGATAATGCACTTTTGTGTTATTTAGTGCTGGCTGTAACTCTGAGGCCACTGAGGCCATAAATTGACGAACAAAACGGCTCTAAAACACCTAAGCACAACGTTGAGTTTTAAAGAACCTGAGACCACTATATATTAGAGTTGGTTGCAGGTGTCTGTATTGAATGTTGAATACGTACTTCTGTCATGTAGTACACTTTTAACCTGCTTAGTAATTGAGTATTCACAAGGTATAGTTTTACAGACATACCGAAATATATTCATCTTTCGAAAACCTATTATTTGATCATTATTCGCTGATCGATCTTCGTGTAGCACATTTAGTAAACACTGAAGTTTTCTGTGGCTTAGACTTTGACCATCGAAAAGTTCCCTTGTTTTTAATTTTATTTCTGTCTGTGTTTGTTTAAGTTATGACAGCATCCCGTAACCAAAAGTAGATGATGCAATTCCAGTATTTTCCTTGAAACCTGAATAATGAAGATATATGCACATGAGTGCACATGCATGCACGCGCTTTCAATATAATTCCTGTCCGTACCGTGAATTTTCCTGTGGGAAAATGTTACTGAAGTTTCGTCGACTTACCACTACATTTATTTTGCCAATCTATAAAAATCTATATATAAAATGACTAAAATGTAATAGTTTTTATTTTATCTATCACTTTAAACGCTATATTCTCTGTAATCTCAATGGAGTTTCTTCTTTGCATTATTTATGATATTATCATAGCCATGAATACATACATGTTGGAAACTTTTTTAATGTTGAAACGAAATACCTTGCCAGCAATACCAATATTGTAAAATATATTTTCAACCTGAGACCAAAAAGTTGGAGAAAATGTTTTGAAATTTTATATATATAAAAAAAACACAAGAAAGTATCCCAATGGGGCATCAAAGTTTAGATTTAAACTTGACTTACTGGAGTCGTCTTCTGTCGATTTTCGCGCTAGTTGGTCTAAATTCCCATTAATGTCTCTTCGCTGCTTCCCAGTAGCCGGGCTTTGAGAGGTTTCTTGAGGTTTGTTGCGTGTTTTTACTGACTTTGGCATGATGCTGAACGGTGAAGAAGACTCGAGACAAGACGTTGCTGCTGTAACGGCTTCACCACTCGAAAACAGCTTCATTGACATCGAGTGTATAATTCATTTTTTGCAATTTGGACACTTGAATTTTCTTCACTGTACTTATCAAATACTTCGGGACTATAGTGATGCTTTTTGGAAAACTTTTCAAAGTTCCTCGATATTCGACCAATGTAGGAGTGTGGCTCGAGACTGATATCTAGCTAGCTTTGTCCAACATACATAAAAGATAAAGATATCACATTATGAATCATTGATGTACTTTGGGACAGTCGCTCATAAAAGCTGTCAAAACATGTATTTCATATTTTATGAGGGAGAGTTTCCGGTTATGACATATTAAGCTGCTTCTCCGCAAAGAGATATGAGAACATGAACTGTGATTGTCTCAAAATATTGAAAGACGATTTATTAAAGCCTAAAGACAAATAGAAAAAGAACAAAAATTAGAACGCAACAATCTAAAAGATGATAAAGTTTAACAATAGCCCATTTCCTCTTACCGTATCGTGAGTAATAATTTTTCCAAATTCATTCACTGAGAACTCAAAACTATCTTTAGTTATTTCAACTTCTCATCTAAAAAATATCTATCTTTTTGGTATATAAAGTAAAACAATCCCAAATGTCACGTTTTCGAGCCGAAAACAATGTTTAAACTTTAGTTTTGAATGTTTACATTATTCCTAGGCGGCGATTCAAGTAAGTTGGAACCGAGTTTATAAAGTAAATGACAAACGAAATGCCACAACTCAAACTGACTTTAAATACCGGTATATCAATATAGTTTAATTGCAATTCTTGTCTGAAAATATAGTTATGAATAGTATTGATATGTGATCAAAAAGTTTGTCGACAGAACCTCAGTTTTGCTCATCCTGCCTGAAGCGATTTTACTTACACGGAACTGAAGTGAGCCAACTCGCCGCCGGGTCCAAGGAGTCTTACCTTCAACAACGTCAGCCTTGTATTTCTCGATCACCATGATGGCAAGAGAGAACACACAGTTTGGAGTTGAACATACATTTTCAGATTCAAGGCAAATCAATAAAGGAACTATATGTTTAGTGTTATCAGCTCAGTGACGACACATGCCACCGAATCAATGCTCTATGTAAATCGAAAAATTTAGAGGAAGTTTTTCAAACACTGAGTCGTCCAAATATTGTTTGTTATTTTCGGTTTATGTTTCGCTACAGTATCGCTTATCTCCGTCGTTTTGTTTGCAGAGTAAATGTTGTCAGAAACCGAGTTTACAAGTCAGCTGATTGGTCGATTCAAGTCGGTCATTCAATCCCGCTAAAAATTATAGCCTGCATACAGGAAAGGACGCCCGCAAAGAAGACACGGAAAACATTTTATATTTTGGAGACTCAATCAAAATTGATCTGAAGCTGAAATTATTGTGTTAATTTGGTTAGTGTATACATTTTTTCAGTGTCCTATGAGTTTTGAAATTACATGATAAACCGCCCTCATTCTGCGCATCCCACAATAGGATTGGGAACGACAAAATAATGAATAGTGACAAAAAACTACGGGAGAGGCTAACAAAAAACTTGCCCTAAGAACTAGTCCTATTAAGATCAGTGTTAGTGAGCGGATGTTTGAATAAGGCCCCTCGCATGTACATAATTTGTCTATGAATTCAAGGATCGATGGAAGTCATTCCAACAAATTCTAACAGTAGAGTGATTGCAATAAACCCGTGAAATAAAAATTATATATATGCCTATGTGTATCTTTTAAAATTGTTTTGTTACATTCTTGTACATATAGAATAACGTTACAAAAATATGCCAATATGTGAATTGTTAAATCATTTACCTGATTCAAAACAATGTTTGTATACTGCGCCAGATCATGATAAAAAAACGCGAAATAAGTTCCCTTATACGCGTTTTTTCTGCAAAATCTCGAAATTAAAGCCTCGCGAAATATGCCTCTGACATTTTCGCGAAATTAAGGACGCGCGAAAATAAGTGATAATTAAACATTTTACTCACTATCTCACATCTGATTGGCTGAGAGCATGCAGTTAATTCTCGATAGCATGTGAACTTGACAGGATAAATCTATTATCTGCTACAGATAATAGATTTATCCTGTCAAGTTCATTCAAGGCGGGATTCAATGTCATAAAGAGCGGTAGGTTTGCAGTGTCAATGCAAGCCATGGCAGTATTTATTGACCTGATTATAATTGTGTTCTCACTTATACAAAATGTTTAATAAAACAATTATCGAATTCGGTTTTCGCATGATATCGTAAATTATCAAGACCTCGGGTCTGTGTTCCTCAGCCTACGGCTTCGGCAGACACAGACCTCGGTCTTGATAATTTACGATATCATGCTCAACCTCATCCAATAATTGCTTAATAAAGGTAATAGTCAAATACTCACAAAAGAAAACAATGGAAATAAAGTCTACTAGTGTCGATTAGTCTACTAGCTATTTCACGGGTTTATTGCAATCACTCTAGTAATGTCAGTATATATCTCTCAGTAACTCCCTATTACGCCGATTACGTTCCACGTACAGCAATTAAGCTAATGAGGACACTGAGGGTGATCGCAGTTGAATAGAGTTTCAGATTAACCTCAGTCATGCATCCGCTCTAGACTTTCTCAAAGTCCGTTTTCCCTCTTTTTCCTATCTCTCGGGAAACGGACACCACTCGCGACTTGGTCGCGAATAAAATAAAAATAAGAATAAAAAGTGTGGTCGACTTGTGGCAAGTCTACTTGTACGCAACGAATATGATTAGCCATAGTTTCATCGTTGTCAATAGCAACTATTTTCATAATAAACAACTTCGCAGAGAATTACAGTGGTATTTACAATATTTATTTATTTAATTCTATGTTTTATTTATTTATTTATAATTATAAAATGTACAAAACGTTGTATCTTTGAGAGTTTCTTCGCCATTCTAGACCCGTCAAGGCTTGCATCCTTGCTCGACTTCTCAACGACATTGTTTATTGTAGTTATCAGTAACAGAATCATTGCCGAAAGGAACTACGCTGTGTGTGTGTGTGTTGTCCAACCCCTAGACGCTCTAGCGTGAACTTGGGCTTCTTAATAAAGCTATTTTGATAGATTTTAAATGTAAAACCTAAAAGTTTATTTGTATCGTCATACAGAAGTCACGACGAGCTCACGGAATAGGTATAAAGGGCAACAATATAATGGAAAAACGTCCTTAGATTTTAGCAAGAGACCATAATACTAAGACAGGGGCGTAGCGTGCATATACGCACGTACGCACGTGCGTACAATTTAAAATCCTTAAAATATAAATATTATAAAAAAAATTAAAAAAAATTAAAAAAATTAAATCTAAGACCAAATCTTAACAGCTGACTCAGTGTAAACTTCCTGGAAACTACTCTCAGAAGGCAGGAAATGCTATTTCAGAGACCCTATATTTCAAAAATTTTCGGGGAGCATGCCCACGCACCCCCGATCAGCTCTCGCGTTCGTCGCTCGTCAAAGTTATCTGCAGCGACGTAGTCGTCTCTCGACCAGTGAAAATCCCGGAGAAAACATGTAGCAGCCCCAGTGAACAGTCTCTCAAACAAAATAAATACCAAAAAAACCGGCTTCGTCTATCGGGTTGTTATATCGCTAATAGACCTCGGTAACAGTATATATTAAAGCTTTATATAAATCCTTTACATAAATCCCCCAAAAACTGAGTGATAGATGCATTTTACTATGTATTTATGTAGCGAGGAAGTCCGCTGAAAACTCACGCCTTCGGCGCTCGTTGCTCTGTGCGTACATTGGAGAAAAAGCACGCTACGCCCCTGTAAGAGAGCGAATCTCGTACTGATGTGTGGTCCATGCTCGTGGCGCTAAATCTATTTTTAGTAACCGGAAGGTGAGCACCTTCAGCGAAATCTGACTTCCGGCAGAAAAAACTCTTTCGGTAAAACGCCGGCTAGCTATGAATGCTGTTATTATTACTCGGGCCCTTCCGAAGGAAGCCCGAGTTATAAAATGGGCCTTCCTTCTTTTTTTATTTTTGTTAGGCCACAGAATGAAGAAAGAATGCGAAGTATTTGATCATATCGGTTTACACACAATGCGAAGTATGTGACCGTCTCGAGTTTTTTTAATAGACCATGCCGTTAAAAACCCGTTAGCAGCTTCGTCGAGCTTCGCCAGATCATAGTCTGAATCGTCTGGATGTTATATTATTATGTCTCCGAAGCTAGAGAGCGAGGGTTTGATTTTCCAGTAGATTTTGTTTTGATAGCTAATCTCGCTTTGCTTGTTGACTGACTGTTGTCACGCGCCGTGAAACCGTTTAAAAATTATCCGACAGTAAAACGAAACACATTTCTCAGATATATAATGATGGATGTTTATTTTATTCGACGTTTGAAAAATTCAGAAAGAAAAGGGATCGTAGAAATCGTACTTCAAAACTTCATCAAAGCAAAGGCGAGCAAGGTCAATGATACAAAAATAGTTTTATCCTATTTATATACTTGCACAATAGCGAAGCGCATTAATTAGTGACGTCACAACTCAGACAAACAAACCAAATTTTGCATATCCTTCAGTCCGATTTTGTTAGTTTTATTTTTTACTGACAATTGTTTTGAAAATAAGCAGTGTTTGCATGATAAAATGTAGGTTTCTCATAATGCCCGAGTGTACGCTCATTGAGCGTCTTGTGTTATTATAATGGCAAAATGAAAATGAAAACACTTGCAACAAAGCACAAGACTAGAAGTAAAAAACACAAATCTATGCCAACCCAAACTGACTTCAAGTCCTAATTAACTACGAGTCGACTCGTCGGTTTTTATTGCAAACGGCTGGTTTTGAGAAACCGGACAACCTGAAGTTTTCAATGAATCAAAATCAGTCAAGACAAGAGACGAGACAATTCAAGGATGGAATGTAAACATCGCTAGGTAGAAATAACACACATTTTAAATTGCAGTCATAGCCGCCATGTTGGATGACAATCACAAAGCATTCCTCATTTAAAGCTTCTCTTGTTGGTTCATCCAACATGGCGTCTACATCTTTGTTGTTTATTTCTCAAGGGATTTTCAGTCACGTGGTTGCACACCAAGAATATGTATCGCTACCTTCCTGGGCGAGTAGAAAAAATACCCTGCTCGCAGGGTACTAGTAGTGTACGGCTTACCTTCACCAATTTTTACTTGAAGCGTATGCCGCGTTGACTCAGTTTCACTCTCACTCACAGGTTGTTGTTGTTTAAAAAAACTCCTAAAACACTCGGGATGATAATAAATACGAGCCACCAAGTATATCCAAAGAGATTCAAATGTGTTTGAAGGAATGGTTTAGAAGAGATTTCGTCTTTGAACGTGATTTTGAAGCAGCTGTTCTGTGTTTAACACATTTCTTTCATGTTCTTTGTATAAAAGCGAGGTCGACGTTTCCTCTTTTTCCGTCGAATTCAGTACTTTCAATCAACATCAATCGATTCCATTTTTTCTTGAGAATACTCCCTAATTATTCAAACAATAAGCTAAACGAAGAACTGGAAGTGGAAGTACAAATATCAGCGACACTCTGAGTAGGCTTGTAGTCAACTGTGTAGTTGTAGTTTTTGGTTTCCATGTTGAGTTGAGTCAGTCCGACTCACCAGGCGAAGGTGTTTTTTTTACTCTTCTCAAACTTTACAGGTCCTTTTCAAAGAAATCAATCCCTTACGGTGTTATATGAAGCCATTTCATGTAGAATAGCATAGGTTGAACGACAAAATCGATCTAATTTGATTTTGAATTTGAATTTGATTCAGCAGATTTCTTATTTACATAAATGGCGGGAAGTTTTAAAAGCCGCGCGGACGCGTTAAGTTCAAGATCGAAAATTCAAAAGCTTTCTGAGCTTTCAAAGCCGGACTGAAATTCACTGTATCCCGAAATCTACGAGCTTACGTAATTTTTCTTGAATTTTTTTTTTTTTTTTTTCCCCGGTTACTAAAAATAGATTTAGCGCCACGAGCATGGACCACAAAACGCTAAAATCTAAAATATTCATCGTACAAAATTGTTTGTTTGATATTTTGTTTATATCCATAAGAAAAGTCTTCACAAAAAAATATGTGTACTTTCGATGTTTGGTTTTTGATTTATTGAGAGTCAATTTCTGTCACGCAACACTGTCACGTGTATTCTAAAGCCAGAGAATTAGGGAAATTTGCTTCAAATGTTACGTTTTTTACCTCGTAAATGATATTTAAGTTTGATTTTATTAATATCTCTATTGAAAAACTGAGTTGTTTGTAATATTAAAGTGATTTTGATCCTTGGTGTTGTTGGCCGCCATGTTGGTGTACTACGGTTGTACACCAAGATGGCGGCCCCATACATTCACACTAAATATGATCGCTCATATCTCGGCATTGAAAGCTTCTTATAACTCAAAATTTGGTTGAGATACATGATTTTGACTGCTCTTTTGGTTGTAAGACCTTTTGTTCAATTATACTCGATATAAGACCCAGAAAATTTTACGATGACGTAAGTGCAAACCACTCGGCAATTATGGTCTCTTGATTTTAGGGAACTATTTCAGAAAATTGGTCACTCGTTGATTGGGTAATAAGCATGGGACATGCATCAAGTTAGTAGATTTTCTCTTATATTTTGACGATATTAGCTTAGCTTGAAAGCGTAAATATAGCCAAGAACTAAAGTTTAACAGTCAATGAACATCGATCATTTATGCATTTATCAAGTAATACTGCAAACATGCAATATTTGGCATGTGTAAAAACTTACGAGTTCTTGCTAAGGATCACACTTTCAGACAGAAAAGTTGCAAGGCCAAATTATATTCTTTGGATATGTTGATTTATTAAACTTGAAGCAGTATTTTTACATCGTTAGTCATAATACAATACAAACAGTGAATAAAATCACAAAGTCTTTGAGAGTCTTTCATGATCACCTCGTGGTTCCAACACGACGGATTTCAAGTTGTTTTCTTCTTCATACACAACATAATAAATTCTACAGCCTTCGGTGATCCTTTTTTTCCCCTTTCCCCTTTCCCCCTCCCCCAGAGCGCCGCTACGCAGGCTAGCCAGAAAATGCCGGGTTTTCCATTTGTATTGCCAAAAGACCTCAGTCCAGAAAAGGTAAGGTCAACTATTTTCCCCTTAATTTGTGCTTTGAGATCGTCTTGAACCAAATGTACCTCGAATAATCCGTGATTTAAAATCGTTGCATATGTGTGATCGTTGGGCCATCTCAGCGGCCGGCGCAGGGGGCATGCGCATTAGATGCCACATTGACGTTTGAGGCCTAAGACGACGGGGCCTTCCACAGGAAGCCCAAGTAATCAGCCGCGCCTGTGTCCACGGCCCTTTACAGCTCGCCAGTAATGACAAGACCGGAACTTCATACTCAATAGCGATAATCCATGCTCAACTCTAATAGACCAAACACAAAGTCGTGCGCGTGTATTTGTCAGAGGCTGAAGCCTTCGATACCCTAAAATGACCCATCAGTTTCTCATGTCCATGCACGCCATGTAAGGTGCTAGCCTTATGAAAGTTGCAATATTTTCCGGTATAAAGTGTCGGAATATAAGATATCTAGGCACCCAGGAGAATGTCCCTACTTTCGAACATGACTAACAAATTCATTCGCCGTATATTTTGTTTTTGAACATATTTTAGCTTTTTGATGACAGTAGACTTAATTTCATGTACCTTCCATTAACACTTTTTGTACTTAAAAAAATTGTTGTTGATTAAATTGAAAATTATGTAAGGGAGAATTAAAGCGAATTTTTGAACGACAAAATTTCTTCACCAAAAGCTGACCCGTTAGAGTAACTGCTATTAACACCATAATAATAATATATAATAATAATAATAATAATAATAATAATAATAATAATAATAATAATAATAATAATAATAATAATAATAATAATAATAATAATAATAAAAATTTAATAATAATAATAACTTTATTCTTCAAAACAAATTACAAATGAGAGATAGAAAAATAGATAAAAATCCTTATTTACAAAATTTAAATAATAATAATAATAATAATAATAATAATAATAATAATAATAATAATAATAATAATAATAATAATAATAATAATAATAATAATAATAAGTATTGGGAGCATAATACTATTGTCTCTATGCTCTTACAAAACTATAGCAACACTAAATAAATAAAATAAAGATCCAATGACCATATGACTAGTTTTGTAGCACAAGCAGTTTTCGTGAACGGAAGCCTTCTTCATTGTAAACCTACAACTACAGATCATTAATTGAGTAACAAACTCAGGGCAGCGGCACAAATGTAATGTAATTGTAATTTCCGTTACCATTGATTTTGGAAGAAGTGTGCCGAGTTCATTGATTTTGGCATAAAGCGGAAGATCCATATTTTCATATTATGTCATGTCACAAAATTAAAGATTTAAAATCTCTCTCGCTTTTACTTTGTTGAAAATATAGCCTGCACTCAGTTTAGGTGCTGCCAGAATCCGTACGTATTTTTCACTTAGTGAAATTTCACGATTTACGGAGAATAGGTGCAATTAGTACAGTATATGCCGCGTTTAATATTGGACAAACGAATAAGCAAAGAATTTTAAAATCTATTGTATTTACCTCATTCTTCATTAGTCTACACACTTTCAATTCCACCCTTTTGCGCCGTACTCTGCACTGAATCGTTAAAATAAATGTTTACTTTTCTATCTTAACTTTTAGTTGCGGATTTATTACTGCTAGCCGTGTACATCGTCGACTAATATACTCATAAATATTCCCGGGAAATATTCCAGTGCTGAATAATTTGTAGCTTGAAATAATAATAAAACAATCATTCTCGTCTATTTCTATTACAAACTTACCAAGCGATGAATGATTAGATTTGGCCGACACTTTCCTTAAAAACTGACTTTGACCAACTTCAGGGACTTTGAATGTGTTGAGTTACGAGGTTTTCCTTTTTGGAGCGTTGAGGAAACATTGGTGGAATACGAAACACATGAATATAAACAAGTATGCTGCTTCAAAACGCTGCCAATCTTCAAGATTATTCAACAATCGAGAAAAAGTTATACAGCTAGTTTTAGGATCCTTGAAGAATTATTAAAGAAGGGCAACGGAATTCTAGCTTTCAACGGCGATGCATACCAGTATTCGGCGTTATTAATGTCTAACTCAGTAGCTAGTTAGCTAGGCCATGGAATGCATGACATATTTTGCAGATTGAGATAATTTGAAATCAAAATATTTGGTCTCCAAGTTCATGAAGTTGGTAAAAGACCGCGGAAATCCCATTATACTAACCTTTTCTGAAACAGACAGGAAATTCTGTTTTTAAGGTTTTTTCAATTTCTTTCTCTTCGAAGTTTTGTGAATGAGGCACTGCTGTTCATGCTCGCATTCATTTCATTTAGCGAAGATTAATTTCCTTAGTTGCCGATATTCTAGACTTGTACCTTTCAGCAAGAGGCCTTGGTCATCCATGGGGTCCTGGTTTTATCACGCTTTGCTATCGATTTGCCTTCTATTCAATATAACCTTCTGCCTGATTTCGCTTTCTTTCTAAAATTGCGACGAGGGAGGGGTCGGATATGACGGACTGGGTTTCTAGTGATATAATGGGTCATAATGTATACATTAGTACTTTTGAAGCTTTCGCGCGAGTATAGACATTGTTAATAATTTCACTCATACAATTTACCTCGATTATATACAATACTGGAAATTCCCTACGTCCCTGGAGGTTGGCTGCGCATGCAGGAAACGTCTAGACAAACAAACGAAGGCACCAAAATAACCCTAGAGTTTCATCCATGTACTTCATCAGTCAACGGCTTTGCTTCACGAATTACTACGAATGAAACCCACAAACATCATTTAATGTCTGGTAAGAGAACGGGCTTCCTCCAGAAATAAGTTCATATTTACTTCTATTGGCTTTTGTAGTTTCCGTCTTTCAGAAATGTGCTGTGTTCATGATCACGTGACCATCTCAGCCTTTATATTCTATCAGGAGTGGAGACACTGGGAGACGCTGCACTCAGTTGATACGGAAATGTTTTCATAAACCACAATGCAGATAAAGCGACACAATAAACAGTTCGATACAAAATAGATTACATCAACTGATTGTATAGTTTCTCCCATGTCAGGAGCTCATGAATAGAGTTTGTTGTTTGTGAGCCATCCTGTCGCCAGATCATGCAAGGAAAATAACTGAATAGATTGTTACATAAATCTTACAAAGGATCTTACGAAGGCGCCAATGTATCGCGTTTCATTTTGGGCAAACGAAAGCTACGAGTCTGATTTCAGTTATACTTGCGACGTATTCCACACTGAAGCGTTATACGGCATTATTATGCCCCGTCCATACTAATCCGATTTCGAAAACCTCCGTTTTCATAGATAACTGAACAGATAACGAACTAGTGAGCTGAAATTTGTATGTACAGAATATTAGAATGTAGAGTGTCCCCCAATTAGTGCGCAAGCACTAGAACACAGTGTGGACGCTCGGTAAAAATGCATAAAAAAGTATCAGTGCGTTTTCAAACGAAAATAGAGTAGTGTGGACGGGGCCTTAGTTTACAACTGTAGCATTTATCACTCACTCGAAATAATAACAAAACAATCATTCTCGTCTATTTAGTAGTTTAAGAGTAGCGTGTTTTTATTACAGACTTACCAAGCGATGAATGATTAGATTTGGCCGACACTTTCCTTAAAACTTTGACCAACTTCGGCGACTTTGTATGTGTTGTTTTCGCGGGCTTTTCCTTTTTGGAGCGTTGAGGAAACATTGGAATACCAAACACATGAATATAAACAAGTATGTTCCTTCTTCACTGCGCGTTTGTTCGACTAAAAGTTATGCCGTTTTAGGGATCAAAAAGATTAAAATCTAGAATTTTGCAAGGCAACCAAACAACGAGGTGAAATTCTATCTTTCGAAATTAATGAATATCAGTATTTGTCGCTATAGTATTTCTGGCTTGGTAATTATTACATACAGCTTATAGCTAGAATAACTAGATGCAAAGGATGACTGAAGGATTTGGTTTCTAGTTTGACATTGGTGATATTTTGACAGGTTAGTTATGCGATCTTTTTCAGTATTTATTTTATTTTACATATTTTAAACAAATACTTACAGTTATGCGATCTAGTTGAAATGGCCATGCACAAAATTCAAATAAGCCAACGCGGAAAAACCAGGTCGAATATTGTTTATTTATTCATATTCTACAACAGACAAACTCATTACGGACAACGCGCGCGCTTCAATTTAAATAGAACTTGTCAATAACATCAACAGCTGTGCAAAGACAACCAAAACACGATTTTTACCTTTTTTAAATCGAAAATTTAGTTTGCCGGCGGCATCACATCTGTAGGCTCTAGGAGTGACCACCTATTTTATGCAAATACATGTTCAGTACTGAGCTGATTCCACCGAGCGATCATGAACTACAGTTATGTTCATTTCATATTTCGGAGCATGTCCGTTTGGTTTTCTGATCCGTGTCAGTGTTGCCAGTTAAAAGACAACCTTTGAAGGGGAGGCGAGAAGAGTAGGGGGAGGAAGCGTGTTTACACGCCTGCTCCAATGCCTCCTGTTTGGTTGTCATACCAACAAATCTATTTTAGCTATTCAATATTAGTATTAGTTTCTATGGTAACCAAGTATTTTTCAAGTTAGTATTCTATCAAACATGCAGATAAGAATAAAAAGCACTACGGACATTGTTGTATTTATTACAATACAAGAATCACGATTTTACAAGATTTTTACATTATATTTTACATTGCACACTGTTCAATGGGCTTGTGGCACCTGTCACGTGACTTTCAATTTTCACCCAAAACCGACAAAAATACCATAACTGTTATTAATAAATGTGGAAAGTTTGAAACGAGTTTCGTGCATTGAAAAGATGGAAGTTGTAGGGGCTCAAACTTTGCTCTTTTGTAAGGATTTGTAGGTTGGAGGTCAACGGCTTGCCCTCCAAGCCAAAAACCCATACAAATCGTTATAGACTTTAGATACTGTAACTTTCGTCCTACATATCTAATTCGTTTCAAACTTTCCGTATTTACTCATTTAAGCATGCTCTTTCTAGTTATGATACCTTTGATGGTCTTGGATAAAAAAATAAAAAATCACGTGACAAGTGACTCAAGCCCATTCCGTAAAATAAATGGCCGAGTGCCAGCGCTCTCTGCGAGTGTGTGTGCGTTCCTAGTTGTCAGTGTGTGCGTAGAGTATTCTTTGGACAAACTTGAAAGAATACCTTTGGTACATCAGTATGGTCTGTAACGATTGTCCTGGGGGAAAGAATAAGAAAACCATCATCATTACCATCACTTGTCATAATCACATCAACTGAACCATCACCAAATGTACATCACTGTCATCACTGTCATCATCATCCTTAGCAACAATTGTCATCACCAGCAGCACCATCCAACATTGTTACTATCATCCTACCATTACCACAATGTACATCACACTGTCATCATCATCCTTAGCAACAATTGTCATCACCAGCAGCACCATCCAACATTGCGGTTACTATCATCCTACCATTACCACAATGTACATCACACTGTCATCATCATCCTTAGCAACAATTGTCATCACCAGCAGCACCATCCAACATTGTTACTATCATCCTACCATTACTACAATGTACATCACTGTCATCATCATCCTTAGCAACAATTGTCATCACCAGCAGCACCATCCAATATTGTTACTATCATCCTACCATTACCACAATGTACATCACTGTCATCATCATCCTTAGCAACAATTGTCATCACCAGCAGCACCATCCAACATTGTTACTATCATCCTACCATTACCACAATGTACATCACTGTCATCATCATCCTTAGCAACAATTGTCATCACCAGCAGCACCATCCAACATTTACTACTATCATCCTACCATTACCACAATGTACATCACACTGTCATCATCATCCTTAGCAACAATTGTCATCACCAGCAGCACCATCCAACATTGCGGTTACTATCATCCTACCATTACCACAATGTACATCACACGGTCATCATCATCCTTAGCAACAATTGTCATCACCAGCAGCACCATCCAACATTGTTACTATCATCCTACCATTACCACAATGTACATCACTGTCATCATCATCCTTAGCAACAATTGTCATCACCAGCAGCACCATCCAATATTGTTACTATCATCCTACCATTACCACAATGTACATCACTGTCATCATCATCCTTAGCAACAATTGTCATCACCAGCAGCACCATCCAACATTGATACTATCATCCTACCATTACCACAATGTACATCACACTGTCATCATCATCCTTAGCAACAATTGTCATCACCAGCAGCACCATCCAACATTGCGGTTACTATCATCCTACCATTACCACAATGTACATCACTGTCATCATCATCCTTAGCAACAATTGTCATCACCATCAGCACCATCCAACATTGTTACTATCATCCAACATTGTTACTATCATCCTACCATTACCACAATGTACATCACTGTCATCGTCATCCTTAGCAACAATTGTCATCACCAGCAGCACCATCCAACATTGTTACTATCATCCTACCATTACCACAATGTACATCACTGTCATCATCATCCTTAGCAACAATTGTCATCACCAGCAGCACCATCCAACATTGTTACTATCATCCTACCATTACCACAATGTACATCACACTGTCATCGTCATCCTTAGCAACAATTGTCATCACCAGCAGCACCATCCAACATTGTTACTATCATCCTACCATTACCACAATGTACATCACTGTCATCATCATCCTTAGCAACAATTGTCATCACAAGCAGCACCATCCAACATTGTTACTATCATCCTACCATTACCACAATGTACATCACTGTCATCATCATCCTTAGCAACAATTGTCATCACAAGCAGCACCATCCAACATTGTTACTATCATCCTACCATTACCACAATGTACATCGACATCATCACCCCTGTCAATCATCATCATCATCACCAGCAGCACTGTCATAAAATTATTATAGCCATACCTCAACAACATGTAATACCTACCCTGTTCTGATAACCTTGTCCACCCCGTTGCTGTTGCTGGTGATGCTGTTGATGCTGTTGCTGTTGCTGGGGATGCTGTTGTTGGTGCTGTCCCTGATACTGCTGTTGTTGACCCTGATACTGATTATATCTCCCCTGGCTCGGTCCAGGTCCCAGTATAGACGACTGACCGTGAGAGGACTGTTGGCCATAGTTTCTTCCCTGGTAAGGATTTGTATTTCCTTGGTAATTTTGATTTCTGTTGTCATAGTAACCACCACGACCGTAGCTGGTAGTACCTTGGGGGTTACCCCTGTAGTTTGATTGTGGGTAGCTTTGTCTACGGTCGTAAGAATCCCTCTGGCCACCACCATAGCTTGGTTGATTTCTGTTATTGGTATAATGACTGGAGAAAGAGAGAGAATACAATCAGACTACTTGAAACAGTCTTTTGTCGAGATTCTACTTGCTTTGGTGGATGAAAAAGTAAGCAAATGCATCTGAATGCTCTTGATTCATATTAGGAAATAACCTGTAGTATTTGCTCCAACATAGTTCTCTTCCAATGACCACACGACAATTTTTAAACAGAAAAGTGAACTATTATTTACTCACCAGTTATGACTAATAATCACAGCTTACCTGTACAGGTGGCGACACCCACTACGCTAACCTCTTGGCACTTAGTTTATCATTATTTATTTAGGATTTACTATATTGCAGCCCTTTACAAAGCAGTCCACGGCGAACAGTGGTTTAGTATGCAGCCATTACAGTGTCTACCAAGCAAACTACTTCTCATGCAAAGTAGTTCATTCTTACTTTGTCATTCTATGTCCCGGCGGCGCAATGGATGCATACGATTGTCTGTTAGTATTCATGCCGATAGTCGGTCTCCACGGACGGTCGGTACCATAATCACCGGGCTTAAGGACACGAGCTGGAGGTCTGTTAATGTAGTTGTAGGAGAAAAAAGAATGAAAACAAGTAATAAGGAAGGGAGGAAGGAAGGAAGGAAGGAAGGAAGGAAGGAAGGAAGGAAGGAAGGAAGGAAGGAAGGAAGGAAGGAAGGAAGGAAGGAAGGAAGGGAGGAAGGAAGGAAGGAGGGAAGGGAGGAAGGAAGGGAGGAAGGAAGGAAGGGAGGAAGGAACGGAGGAAGGAAGGGAGGAAGGGAGGAAGGAAGGAAGGAAGGAAGGGAGGAAATGGAGGAAAGGGAAGAAAATGAGGGAAAGGAAATGAAGGGAAGGAAAAGGGAAGAAAATGAGGAAAATGGAAATGAAGGGAAGGGAAGGGAAGAGAAGAACAGTATTTACCAGTAATTACTATTATCAGTATTATATTTTAATTCATATTTGCATGGGCCTCCGCGTCATGCTGAACAGGCCTGTATAACGGAGTAATATGATAGATGCAGAGCAGAGCAGAGCCAGAAAGAAGAGAGTTGTAAGGGAAGGGAAGAGGGAAGGAATGAAAGTCGTAAAAGGAAAGGGAACATAGGGACGGAAGAGACAAAAACTAAACATTGCAAATATCACACTACTGTACTTACACAACGTTTGATAGAATAGCTACTTTGAACTCATAGTCAGGACTGAATGTAGGATCTTCAAAATAAACCCTAAAAGACAATCATTACAATGTCATCAGTTCTAGGAAACATTACGGTACACATGACAAAGAGAATGTTGTACCGATAGACGAGCCTCATGAAATACAGTCTAGTGCATATACCCTATAACCCTGTTCTCTCTTACGTACGCCAATACTTACCCTATAGCCCTACTGTCCTTCAAATCATGTAATCCTGGAATAGGGGATGCAATAACCCTGGAAAGAAAACACAACAACATCAATACCACCGTCCTCTTCGTTGTGAGAGGATGCTAGCCACTAATGACACTCTCCCTTGCTGTTTTACTCGATGACATAGCCTGACAGAGATAGGCTACATGTACCTGTTAGATAAAACAATGGTAACAAATTTCTTCAAAGTGTCAATTGTATGAATTGTATGAAGGGCTATGCCCGAAACGTCTGTTAAAAATACAATAAGCCAGTTCACGCTGTCGGCCGCCATTTTGAATTGGGGCAAACGCGGCAAAATTGTTAGAAATCTGGATCACTTTGACTTGCCGTAACTCCGCTCGATTTCGTTGGATTTTCAAAATTTAAACTTCGATAATCAGCAGGCATGCATATGAGTTGTTGGAGTGAAAATAAGACCAATGTAGGTGTTTTAACTACCTTTTACGAGTCAATCTTCTTTTCACGAATGGATCTTAAAATTTCGAGCTAATTTGCATATTCACGTGCCGAACGTTTTATTTTGAAAACAAAAATCTTTTTTTCTCGATTTGTAGCCTTCCAATACCCATCATATTATAGGACATCAATAACAAAGAACACATCTTTTCTAAAATGGTAAGTTTTTAAAAATCCAACGAAATCGAGCGGAGTTACGGCAAGTCAAAGTGATCCAGATTTCTATCAATTTTGCCGAGTTTGCCCCAATTCAAAATGGCGGCCGACAGCGTGAACTGGCTTATTGACACTTCTTTTTTTTTTACTTTCACTTTGAAGAAATTTGTTACCATTGTTTTATCTAAAAAGTACAGTGTCACGCATCTCCAAGAACTTCTAGTTCAATTTTTTATGTGTACCTGTTAGGCTGGATTGGTCGGTCCACATCTGGTAGTACTTTACCAGACATCCCATATGTCAAATCTGTAACCAAATCAATAGCCTGAAAATAAAAGCAGCACTATAAACTATGGATAACAACTTTGATGAATATTCAGTTTTCTCACATCACTTTGCTGAAGCAAATTGTGTGCGCAGTCCACGGAACCTTAGTTGCCACAAACAATTGTTTTTATTGTAAAATGGAACAAAACAGCATGCTTGATAATTCCAGTCATTATTTGAATGTCAAATAAATTGAAATATTAAAGATGTTCAGCCCTGCAGTGGCCTGTTTGTGTGTCTATTAATAAATACCTCTTTCGCTTCTCCTCCTTCGTACAGACCATTTAGAAAATCAAAGGCTGGATTCCCTTCACGTAGATACAAACGGTCTTTACCAAGGGAATTCCGCTTAGCTGATGAATAACAATTAATGAACAAATCTCAGGATCCACTTGGGTGGCGATTAGATGTTGTAAGGGACTTGCCTTGTCAGAAATCAGCATTAGGGGAGGGGGGGGGGGGGGGGGGGGGGGGTGGTGGAAAATGGGGGAGGGTCATAACTTTTTGAGCACCTGAAAAGGGAGGGTCATGAGAAAATAGGCAGTGAAAAAGGGAGTATTTTGGTATTTTAGGCCAAGCACAAAGGGAAGGTCAGAAAATTTCAACGCTCAATTTAAAATCTCCACCCCCCTCCCCCTGTTAATTTCTGACAAGTCCCTAAGTGATGGTCGTGTGACAGGGATGACCGTTTTGATAATGATGATGATAACGATGAAGATATGTGATGATGGAGGACGAAGAGGATGAGGACTGAAGGCAAGGATGAGGAAGAAGAGGAGGATGAGAAGGAGGGGAAAGATGAAGAAGAGAGAAGAGGATAGATTTGTTGTCCTCACTGTGTTCATTGTAGTGCTAGCTAATGATGATGATTTCAAGACACACAACTATTCGCCTACAAATACCTTCTTCTCCACTTATATCAGGATAAACTTCAGCTAAAGCACTTAACAGACGCTTCTCATCCACGAATGGAAGTAAAGCCACACCTGTCATAAAGATAAAGTAAGCGCACTTTCACTAGACCTAACTTTTAATTCCTACAGAAGCCATAAAAAGCAATGAAGCTGACTGGATGTATAACTTACCTTGCCAGGCCCATTTCTTTCCATTGAGATCAATTTGGAAGTCAAGAGGATAGAAATCAATGATGGGTGATTCCTAGTAATAGTAAAGGTTAAACAATTAAAACATAGTTCAGTGTGAATAGGGACAATCGTTGTGACAATAAAAAGTGTCAGCGATAATGAGGTGTCTCAAGTGTTCATAATGCAGCCTTCTTTGCACACAAATTTGCCCTTCATATTTGCAATTGATCTACCCTGCTAGCAGAGGTTCCTATATACCCCTCTCGTATGACTCTAGGTCATGCTATGATACTCTACTTACTGGATTAGACATAAGATTTCTCCAGGTTGATGGAAGAAAGTTCCCACTGGCAGCAGGGAAAACGCCCATCAACTGTTCCAGTGGTTTGAACTGTAAAGGGATTGAAATACTACATCAAAGTGACAGATGTAAAAAGGATCTCCTCGTAGAACAGATTTCAAAGTAGTTTTCAATGGACAGTATGTACTGGTACATTATGAGTGATGGTTGATTGATTTCTAATGATTTCACAAGGAAGTGTTGAGTACAATCATGTTTCAGGGTCGTGACGAGGGATGTTTTTTCGTGATTGATCCCGAATTTGTACACTAAATTTTGATCCCTGATCTCAAAAAAATGTTCCGAATCCGTGCATATTTTTATACAAAAAGTTGTGGGAAAGGTAAATTATACACTTATCAAGAATCATCTAATTAAGAAGAACAACTTTAAAATAAGCAAAATTAGTATCCAACTATACTCAGTAGAGTACAAATATTGCAAGAGAATAATCCCTTGATCCCTGAATTTATTCACACGATCCCGATACCTCTTCTGTGATCCCTAATTCGGAGTGTGTGATCCCACATCCCTCATCACGACCCATGCAAACCTTCACTGTCTGTAACCATCTACTCAAAAGTACATTATTGCCTGATATTTGTGATGAATTGAGTGTATTGATACCATCTTACGTACATAATAGCAACACTGAGAAATACGATTAAAACAAGAAGCAAGACTTACTGGTTTTGTTCCACGCTCAAAGGTATTTTTAAGCTGTCCAATGTCACGGAAGTCAGAAGCAAAGGGTGCATAGTGGTAAGGGAAGTACCACTTCCATGAAGGACAACCCTGGTAGTAATACTGTAACACCCAACACAGACCCTCCACATAGGCATCAGCCTAAAACAAACCATTTACTACAAATCATTGCAAAGGTCAAGGAAATCGGCCAACAAAATCAGGTAATCTATCATGCAAATTAACAACGAGCACAACTTGCAACACAGCATCTATCATGTTAAATCTAATGTCGGTTTTTTGTCATCTATCATGTTGCAACATGTTGCATAAAATAGTCTTGACTTCTAACTTTCTGCAAGAATTTGTTTTGTTGCACATTGATTATTTATATAATGAAGAGTTTCAATGTAAATAAGTGTAAACTTTTTGAATTCTGTGCCGAATAAGGTTTATTATTATTAATATTATTATTATTGTCCTATTACCAGTCACACACAACTCAATATACAACTGAAAAAAATCACAAAAGCAGGTTTTTGTTGCTTGATTAAATGAATTTTTAAAACAATCAATGAACACAACAATGACCTTGAATAAGTGTGCAGAATCCTAAAGACTCATTAGAAACAACATGATATTGTGGTAATTCCTTACCACTTTCTTTCGAAAATCACCATAGGTCACATCACTTTCTGTGACACCAAACTTGTTGGTGAAATACCTTGCTTTCCATCCATCTTCCCAAAACCTACAAACAACAACAAAACATGCGTGAAACAGCAAAACCTAAAAACAGCAAAACCTAAAAACACAAAATAAAAAACACAAATATTCTTCTTTCTTTTCTCTTTTTTTTCCTTTTCTCTATTTTTCCCTTTCTCTTCTTTTCTTCCATTTTTGTGATACCTGATGTTGTCTGGTGGGTCTTCATCATCATCTTCTCGTTTTCTCTTGTTTGCATCCAATGACGATGCGCTACTTCCTTGCGAACTGCTGCCTTGAGTTTCAGATGCCGACTGAATATGTAGAAGAACAAAAAGTACACTAATTACTCGGCAGGCTGCCTGTGGCACGTCAAGTTGAAAAATGGACTTTATTTTTCTTATGGCTGCAAATCGCTAAATGTACCAAGGTGCATGTACTCTGTGCCACTGAGGAAACTGAAGACTCATTGCTGAAGCATGCCGAGTGGACGCTTATAGAGCAGGCGCAGATCTAGACCCGTATCACTGGTTTACAGAAACCGGTCAGATTTTTACATTTTACAGATCAATTTTACAGATCAATGATCTATAAGACTCGACTCTTTGCAAGCTTTCTTTGGTGTTGCTGGCTCGTATTGAGTACAGAAACTGGCCAACTTTTCTTCTGGACCTGCGCCTGTAGAGCATGTTGTCCTGTATATAGATACAATAACATGTGTACACATTATCTTTGTACCTTTTCATCTTTCCCTTTTGTCAACATTGAACGAAGATCTGCAGCTGCACTCTGAAATGGTGAAAAGCAAGACTTTCATTTGGTTGTAGAGTATTGTATACATAGACATTTAGCAACACAGAAAACCTTGCTGCTGATAATGTTGGAACTAAAGATAAACCACAGTAGCTTACTTGGTTGGATTTGTTTTGAGTAAGGTTCATTCCTTGTTTTCTCATGTCATAAGCTTGTTGCCTTGGTGATGTTACTGCACCAGGGTTACTGCCTGCTCCAAGTGCATGTGGACTGAACTGACCATCTGGTGTCCATAGAGGACTGGAGTTCTAAAATACAATGTCAAGAAACATTCAAATCCTTGTAAGGGGATAAGTGTAAAGTATTTTACATGTATTAAACACCTAGGCCATAGATTCTCTCCTTTAATCACTCTAATTACTAAACACCCTTAGAAACAAGGGAACTCTAAAGAAGGGAGTAGAGGTTCACTGTCAGACCTCTCAAAAATCATATCAATTATTACAGTTTATGTGACTACACAATTTTGAAACTCAATTCAATTCAGTGCATTGCAATGTACCTGTCTTTGACGTTTTTCTCTCTCTTTTCGTGCCTTCATTCTTTGTTTGAATTGAATCTACACAGAAACAGAACACAAAGAATGTCAGTATATCACATGATTACATTAGATATTAAGCGACAACAAAGTTTATTTGAAAACTTACATTATCCTGTTGTCTCTTCTTGAAAATCTCATCCTCAACAAGACCCAGCTCTGTTTAAAGCAAAAAAAGAGAGTCAACCACATTCAAAAAATGTTTCTTGCAATGTTATGCACACGAAGGGCAAGTGGAAGATCAGCTATGCTAAACTGGTGCATCTTTGTAAATGTTTTTATATATGTTGTAGTTCAAAATGATCTTTGGTTCAATTTGAATTGAACTGGTTTAATTTAAATTGAACTGGTTTAATTTAAATTGAACCGGTTCAAGTTTAGGGTTGGTATTAGGGAAGACTTTATAGTAATCAAGTACCGTGGGGTTAGGTTTAGGGTTGGTATTGGGGAAGACTTTATAGTAACGAAGTACCTTGGGGTTAGGTTTAGGGTTAGTATTAGGGAAGACTTTATAGTAATCAAGTACCTTGGGGTTAGGTTTAGGGTTAGTATTAGGGAAGACTATACAGTAATGAAGTACCTTGGGGTTAGGTTTAGGGTTAGTATTAGGGAAGACTTTATAGTAATCAAGTACCTTGGGGTTAGGTTTAGGGTTAGTATTAGGGAAGACTTTATAGTAATCAAGTACCTTGGGGTTAGGTTTAGGGTTGGTATTAGGGAAGACTTTATAGTAATCAAGTACCTTGGGGTTAGGTTTAGGGTTGGTATTAGGGAAGACTTTATAGTAATCAAGTACCTTGGGGTTAGGTTTAGGGTTGGTATTAGGGAAGACTTTATAGTAATCAAGTACCTTGGGGTTAGGTTTAGGGTTGGTATTAGGGAAGACTATATAGTAATCAAGTACCTTGGGGTTAGGGTTAGTATTAGGGAAGACTTTATAGTAATGAAGTACCTTGGGGTTAGGTTTAGGGTTAGTATTAGGGAAGACTTTATAGTAATCAAGTACCTTGGGGTTAGGTTTAGGGTTGGTATTAGGGAAGACTTTATAGTAATCAAGTACCTTGGGGTTAGGTTTAGGGTTGGTATTAGGGAAGACTATATAGTAATCAAGTACCTTGGGGTTAGGATTAGTATTAGGGAAGACTTTATAGTAATGAAGTACCTTGGGGTTAGGTTTAGGGTTAGTATTAGGGAAGACTTTATAGTAATCAAGTACCTTGGGGTTAGGTTTAGGGTTAGTATTAGGGAAGACTTTATAGTAATCAAGTACCTTGGGGTTAGGTTTAGGGTTAGTATTAGGGAAGACTATACAGTAATGAAGTACCTTGGGGTTAGGTTTAGGGTTAGTATTAGGGAAGACTTTATAGTAATCAAGTACCTTGGGGTTAGGTTTAGGGTTAGTATTAGGGAAGACTTTATAGTAATCAAGTACCTTGGGGTTAGGTTTAGGGTTGGTATTAGGGAAGACTTTATAGTAATCAAGTACCGTGGGGTTAGGTTTAGGGTTGGTATTGGGGAAGACTTTATAGTAACGAAGTACCTTGGGGTTAGGTTTAGGGTTAGTATCATTAGGGAAGACTTTATAGTAATCAAGTACCTTGGGGTTAGGTTTAGGGTTAGTATTAGGGAAGACTATACAGTAATGAAGTACCTTGGGGTTAGGTTTAGGGTTAGTATTAGGGAAGACTTTATAGTACTGTAATCAAGTACCTTGGGGTTAGGTTTAGGGTTAGTATTAGGGAAGACTTTATAGTAATCAAGTACCTTGGGGTTAGGTTTAGGGTTGGTATTAGGGAAGACTTTATAGTAATGAAGTACCTTGGGGTTAGGTTTAGGGTTAGTATTAGGGAAGACTTTATAGTAATCAAGTACCTTGGGGTTAGGTTTAGGGTTGGTATTAGGGAAGACTTTATAGTAATCAAGTACCTTGGGGTTAGGTTTAGGGTTGGTATTAGGGAAGACTATATAGTAATCAAGTACTTGGGGTTAGGGTTAGTATTAGGGAAGACTTTATAGTAATGAAGTACCTTGGGGTTAGGTTTAGGGTTAGTATTAGGGAAGACTTTATAGTAATCAAGTACCTTGGGGTTAGGTTTAGGGTTGGTATTAGGGAAGACTTTATAGTAATCAAGTACCTTGGGGTTAGGTTTAGGGTTGGTATTAGGGAAGACTATATAGTAATCAAGTACCTTGGGGTTAGGATTAGTATTAGGGAAGACTTTATAGTAATGAAGTACCTTGGGGTTAGGTTTAGGGTTAGTATTAGGGAAGACTTTATAGTAATCAAGTACCTTGGGGTTAGGTTTAGGGTTAGTATTAGGGAAGACTTTATAGTAATCAAGTACCTTGGGGTTAGGTTTAGGGTTAGTATTAGGGAAGACTATACAGTAATGAAGTACCTTGGGGTTAGGTTTAGGGTTAGTATTAGGGAAGACTTTATAGTAATCAAGTACCTTGGGGTTAGGTTTAGGGTTAGTATTAGGGAAGACTTTATAGTAATCAAGTACCTTGGGGTTAGGTTTAGGGTTGGTATTAGGGAAGACTTTATAGTAATGAAGTACCTTGGGGTTAGGTTTAGGGTTAGTATTAGGGAAGACTTTATAGTAATCAAGTACCTTGGGGTTAGGTTTAGGGTTGGTATTAGGGAAGACTTTATAGTAATCAAGTACCTTGGGGTTAGGTTTAGGGTTGGTATTAGGGAAGACTATATAGTAATCAAGTACCTTGGGGTTAGGATTAGTATTAGGGAAGACTTTATAGTAATGAAGTACCTTGGGGTTAGGTTTAGGGTTAGTATTAGGGAAGACTTTATAGTAATGAAGTACCTTGGGGTTAGGTTTAGGGTTAGTATTAGGGAAGACTTTATAGTAATCAAGTACCTTGGGGTTAGGTTTAGGGTTGGTATTAGGGAAGACTATATAGTAATCAAGTACCTTGGGTTTAGGGTTAGTATTAGGGAAGACTATACAGTAATGAAGTACCTTGGGGTTAGGTTTAGGGTTAGTATTAGGGAAGACTTTATAGTAATCAAGTACCTTGGGGTTAGGTTTAGGGTTAGTATTAATTAGGGAAGACTATACAGTAATGAAGTACCTTGGGGTTAGGTTTAGGGTTAGTATTGGGGAAGACTATACAGTAATGAAGTACCTTGGGGTTAGGTTTAGGGTTAGTATTAGGGAAGACTATACAGTAATGAAGTACCTTGGGGTTAGGTTTAGGGTTAGTATTAGGGAAGACTATACAGTAATGAAGTACCTTGGGGTTAGGTTTAGGGTTAGTATTGGGGAAGACTATATAGTAATCAAGTACCTTGGGGTTAGGTTTAGGGTTAATATTAGGGAAGACTATACAGTAATGAAGTACCTTGGGGTTAGGTTTAGGGTTAGTATTAGGGAAGACTTTATAGTAATGAAGTACCTTGGGGTTAGGTTTAGGGTTAGTATTAGGGAAGACTTTATAGTAATCAAGTACCTTGGGGTTAGGTTTAGGGTTGGTATTAGGAAGACTTTATAGTAATCAAGTACCTTGGGGTTAGGTTTAGGGTTGGTATTAGGGAAGACTATATAGTAATGAAGTACCTTGGGGTTAGGGTTAGTATTAGGGAAGACTTTATAGTAATGAAGTACCTTGGGGTTAGGTTTAGGGTTAGTATTAGGGAAGACTTTATAGTAATCAAGTACCTTGGGGTTAGGTTTAGGGTTGGTATTGGGGAAGACTATATAGTAATCAAGTACCTTGGGGTTAGGTTTAGGGTTAGTATTAGGGAAGACTATACAGTAATGAAGTACCTTGGGGTTAGGTTTAGGGTTAGTATTAGGGAAGACTTTATAGTAATCAAGTACCTTGGGGTTAGGTTTAGGGTTAGTATTAGGGAAGACTATACAGTAATGAAGTACCTTGGGGTTAGGTTTAGGGTTAGTATTGGGGAAGACTATACAGTAATGAAGTACCTTGGGGTTAGGTTTAGGGTTAGTATTGGGGAAGACTATACAGTAATGAAGTACAAATGTACCTTGGGGTTAGGTTTAGGGTTAGTATTAGGGAAGACTATACAGTAATGAAGTACCTTGGGGTTAGGTTTAGGGTTGGTATTGGGGAAGACTATATAATAATCAAGTACCTTGGGGTTAGGCTTAGGGTTAGTATTAGGGAAGACTTTATGTTAGGTTTAGGTTTATTAATAATGTGCAATGCATTACTACCAACGAAATCTTGGATGGTCAAGTGGTTAAGGTCTTGGGATAGCAAGCCAAAGGTAAGAGGTTCAAGTACCAGTCAGGTAGGATATTTATTTAAAAAAAAATGCTAATTAGATATTAGTTGTAGATATAGACAGACAGACAGACCGACAGTTAGGTAGATGAGAGGGGAGAAGATAGAGAGAGAGAATGGAGGGAGGTCAAAATTATTTCAATTTAAATTGAACCGGTTTAATTTAAATTGAACCAAGGAATCATTTTACACTACAACATATACACTCATTTTGATAAAGTTAGTCACCCGAAAAGCTTCGAAGGTGAGACCAAGAAGGACCATGGGTACATACATTTTAGCCAACCCAGGATCCTCATCAGTCTCACCTTGGAAACTTTACGGGTAACTAACTTTATAGAAATGAGTGTATACCTTCTATAAATAAAGTTCATTCATTCATTCACAATCAATGACAAATCTGAATAACTTTTTTTTTCAAACAATGATATTTGACTCCAAGGAGAAGAGTTTACTCCCACAATATATTAAATACACATACATGACTACCTGTTAGTACAAGCTGTACTCTGTCCAGATCAACAAATCCATCTTTAGTGATGTAACCCTGAAATATAGAAGACAACAATAAATGTCCTGAATAGTCTGAGACTTCTGAAAGAGATGAAGAAATCAACTTGTGTCGGCATTACAAGTTGACCTACCCCACATCTTGGAACAACATTCTTGAATAACCTAACAAGTCTGTCAATGGCTCCTTCTCTGTACAAACAAAGTTGAATAAACATTTATAACTCTCTATGCTGTGCCGTCAGAGAGAAAGGGTTCATTCTTGATATGTTCACTAAGTACTGACCTGATTTCTAATGAAGGCAGATGAGGTAAGAAGTCATTACCAACAAAGAAACACATGAAGACCCAGTCATCTATGCATCTCTACACCAAGGACCACAAACAGAAGTGAAAAGAGAAGTTACAACAAGTTATATAAGGGAATAAACAGGAACAAACATGTATGTATGTCTGTCTGTCTGTGCATCTGTGTGTGTGTCTATCTGTCTGTCTGTGTGTGTGTATGTCTGTGTCTGTCTGTGTGTCTGTCTGTGTGTCTGTCTGTCTGTGTCTGTCTGTCTGATTTTCTGTCTGTCTGTCTGTGTCTGTCTGTCTGTCTCTGTGTGTCTGTATGTGTGTGTCTGTGTGTCTGTCTGTATGTATGTACATGTATGTTTGTCTGACTGTGTGTCTGTCTGTCTGTCTGTCTGTGTCTGTCTGTCTGTCTGTCTGTGTGTCTGTCTGTGTGTGTGTCTGTCTGTCTGATTTTCTGTCTGTCTGTCTGTTCATTGGTATGCTCCCCCAGACTTCTTATTATTTATAAGCAGTAGAAATGTAACTTACAATAATATTATTCTTATCTATAGAAATGAATATTAGTTAATTTAATGAACTTTACCTCAAAGTCATAAGGAAATGGCAAGTTTTCCAATCTCAATTCTCTCTCCAAATACTACAAGGAAAAAAAGGTCAAGCCATCAAACTAAACAATAATTTCACAGGCTAAAGTGCTAATGATAACTTCCACAAATGCCATAATTACCTCTCTAAGTACATTGAGTCTAATGAAGATAAATTCTACTTCTTGGCCAACTGGCTTTGATAGTTCGTCAAACTGAAGATCAACAGAAATGATCAATTATTGTTTTAGATATTTACAAGGATACAGTTGTATATATTAATGTATTATTCCAACAGGCTTTTAATTAATTTATTATTTGACTTACATACATGTACATGGTATCTATAAATGTAGTTCATTCGAACTGGTTGTACGCTCGGTATCTTAGAATAATAATAATACAGAAATACAGAAAGGAAACTAGTATATTGGAAGGACAACAGGATAAGAGATCCATAATTAAGTACACAAGATAAGAACATTAACATAAAGAAATCTATGGCATCATGGACTTGGCCAAATCAGACTTCCCAGATTCAACATACAGTGTACATGTGGAATGTAATCATTTACCTCTCCTTGTTTTTCTTTAGGTAGTCCTGTACACTCTGCCATTTCATGTCCTATTCAGAATAAAGATATGATCTAAATATATAAATATATAAATATTTATATATTAGGGCTCCCATTGATATCAGTACGTTTTGTTACTGAAGGGAATACCCTGTTAAATAAAGGTTTTCATTCATTCACACTACATAAGATCTGTATATTTGTACATACAATGTAGATATACATTATTTACCTATCTGTCCACAAAGTTCACAAGGCCTTTTCTGGTTGGGCTTGAATTCTTCTCTAAGAATTGTGAAGTGAGCTTCATGAGTAGCAAGACCTACTAAAGACACAGGTTAAATAACAATTGCTTTGGTGGTGGTACACTACGATGTAATGCTGAACAGATACTAAATGTGGAAATGAGGGAATGGTAGGAAAGAAGGTAGGAAGGAAGATAAATATAGGAAGGAAGGAAGGAAAGAAGGAATGGATGAAATAAATGTGATGGGATTGATGGATGAATGTTACCAATGAGATGAATGAGAATTACTATGAGATGAATGGATGGGATAGAAGAGATAGATGGGAATGATGCACATAATAATATTACTACAACTCACCTAACATGATCAAATCAGCTGCAACAATAATTATTAAAATACAAAACATTAGTACGAGAAATGATTAATAGAAAGTCAC
Source organism: Actinostola sp. cb2023 (assembly GCA_033675265.1). Lineage (NCBI taxonomy): Eukaryota > Metazoa > Cnidaria > Anthozoa > Actiniaria > Actinostolidae > Actinostola > Actinostola sp. cb2023. The sequence continues at coordinate 1,268,484 of JAUJYZ010000132.1, forward strand.
AATAAAGTAACAGATTCATGTTTAGGCTTCATACATACCATCAGCACCATTCAAGCAATGTTTGGTATTGGGATCATGACCTGGACTGGCTGGAATCAAAACCATCAACATGTTAGTTAGAATGTAAATCAACAGTACATATACATGTACATGTACATACAAGTTATACATGTACATGTATGAATGACTGTGTAATTCTATACATTATAAGCTTTCACCAATATACAATGTATCAAATAGACAGGTTAATCCCACTACCTCTTTGCTTCCTGATATAATCCATTATTTTATGCTCCCCTTCGCCAGGTACATTAGCATCAGACAGGATAACCTGACAATAAGTTACAGTTTATTAGTTTGATCAACACTGCTAGGGGTGTCAGAAGGCTAAATCATAAGATGACCATTTTTTTTAAACTACAACCTCAAGACTTTAGCTTGTAAAAATAGACTCACAAACCATCAATAACTGATATTTTAAAATGTGTATGAGACATTGTTATTATATACCGACACAGTCTCTACTATCTTAACCACTAGTTCCTATCATCAATTCAGATATTTTAAAATGTGTATGTGTATGAGACATTGTTATTATATACCGACACAGTCTCTACTATCTTAACCACTAGTTCCTATCATCAATTCAGATATTTTAAAATGTGTATGAGACATTGTTATTATATACCGACACAGTCTCTACTATCTTAACCACTAGTTCCTATCATCAATGCAGATATTTTAAAATGTGTATGAGACATTGTTATTATATACCGACACAGTCTCTACTATCTTAACCACTAGTTCCTATCATCAATGCAGATATTTGAGATTCCAAGCGACAGTACCCAAGATAAATTTTGCAAGACTCGTAACAATAATATCCACCACTCCTACTGCTAGTACACAATAGCATACACAGAATAATGCAATAGTCATGAATTAAGCACAATATACCTTGATATTTTTCCATCCAGGATCATTATTCAGTCTCTCAGCAATGTAGTAAGTTAAACATTGAGATAAATTGGCCATAAACTCAGTACCCTGAAGAACAAGAGAGAATACAATGAAACCAATGGCAACGTACTGTGCAGGAAAATAATCAAAAGTAGAACTACTTACAGGTGTAATACAATTGCTGTCAAAATGCTCTGTTTTGTCTTTCACAGGAGGAAGAAGAGCACCTGGAATGATAATTAAGACAAGGTTACACTTCTAAAACAGAGATAATACATATGTACATACATTGTAATGCTAGAGTAATTACTCTAAACTGGTATGCAATTTTTTCTCTTTTTTTTCTCCTGTTATTTTGTATGGTTGAAGTTTTGTAAATAATAAATAATAAATAAATAAAAATAATTTATGTACATGTACCTTTAGAAGCCAGCTCACTGCGTATTTTAGCTATCTCCTCAGTTTTCTCTCTACAATATTGACAAATACAGCAATTTAATAATCAATATTGCAAAATGATAGTCACAATAAATGAGTAGAAAGTACAGTCCCTCCACAGACCTGCCTTCCTTGGATGCTCTAAAAACGTCTTGACCTCTGTTGATTCATCTTGGCTCTTGGAGCCTGAAAAACATATTATTTTACTATACTTACCCAAACATAACGTACATCATACATGTACATGTATAGATACTGTGTCAATACGAACGACTTATGTAAACTTATAGAAACTCTTGATACTCATTAGCAGTGAATGCATTAAATAGACTGAACAAACATGAATCATCAAGTTTAGACTAACACTACCACATCATAAAATTATATTCAAGCCTGTCACTAACTAGTATTGAAACAGAAATACATTGAACACATGTACATAATACACAATCACTCACCACACCATCAATGGCCATGTACAGCAACTTTCTTGGTCTCACAATGGAAAAAATTCTTTCAGAGAAAATGAAAGACACATTTAGATTGATAAAGGACTGTCCAAATATTGCTGAATTTAACAAACTTTATACCAAAAACCTCCATTGATATGTTAAACATGTACCGGTATATTGTGGAAATAAAAATCTATATCACACCATTGTTACCAGGTCTAGTCTGGATATACAAAGTCTTAATTACCTGTCAATGTATTCAAAAATATCAACCATCATCTCATCTTCATTTTTTGGTGCAGGCCTACACACAATGTAAGGTAAATCCATTTTAACAAATTTCATTAAAAACATACATTAATTTTAAACAAAATGTAGGTACACTGTAATGTAAATTGCTGCTGGCCTTCTTCTACCAGAATCCATTTTTTATATTCATTATTTTGACTCCTCTGAGAGTTGTAATACACTAATACAATTTCAATAGGAGCAACAAAAGAACAATTAATGAGGATCCTAGTATGTATGATTGGTAAACCCTACCTGCATGGTATATAATTACTTATCACCATGCAGTACGTCACAGACGACAGAAACTTTTCTGGCCATGTTAAGCTTTAATTTACATGAAACAATGCAGCCAATGGTAATAGTGTAGCGTAGCGTACCAAATCACTTGTGGGCCAACTGTGGACTGTCGGCCAACTGTGGACTATCGGCTGACTGTGGACTGTTCACTGACCCGACAATCGACTGACAGTTGGCCGACAAGTGATTTGGTATGCTATTCTACACTATTACCACAGCAAACACTGCACCATGTACATTTAACATGGTCAAATACTGGAAACTTTACATTTTTTACGAGATGGTTTCATCAAAAGTAGACTTGTGTTCTACTAAGGCAAAGGATGCAACAGTGATAAGGAACGAATAATTTCATTGTGTAACACCCTTCAGAAAAAAAACACTGCAATGAGTTGACCAATCAGGAACCTGGTACATAAATAGCATTTTTGAGACACGATTCAGCTATTTCTGATAGAATTTCAACTACAGTATGTATGTTACACAGTGCAATGCTTGATGAACTTGTCTCACGCCAACATGTCAACGCGTTAGTCCATATATCATATATGGCTATCTATCTCCCTATCGAGAGATGTGTGGGTGTGAGCGAGTTTCTCTGTTCACAGTAGTAGAACGAAGCAACACTGTATGATGTCAATGCATCAACATGTCAACGTGCTTGACGAAACAACTTTCATGCTGTCAACTCGTCAACGAGTTTGACGAAGCAACTTTTATGATGTCAACTCGTCAACATGTCAACCTGCTTGACGAAGCAACTTTTATGATGTCAATGTGTCAACATGTCAACGAGTTTGACGAAGCAACTTTTATGATGTCAACTCGTTAACATGTCAACATGCTTGACGAAGCAACTTTTATGATGTCAACTCGTTAACATGTCAACATGCTTGACGAAGCAACTTTTATGATGTCAACTCATTAACATGTCAACATGCTTGACGAAGCAACTTTTATTGAACACATGTCATTAACATGTCAACATGCTTGACGAAGCAACTTTTATGATGTCACAACTCGAAAACATGCTTGACGAAGCAACATTTTATGATGTAAAGACTGTCATTAACATGTCAACGTGCTTGACGAAGCAACTTATTATGATGTCAACTCATTAACATGTCAACATGCTTGACGAAGCAACTTTTATGTCAATGTTAACATGTCAAATGCTTGACGAAGCAACATTTTTATGATGTCAGGCGTCAACATGCTTGACGAAGCAACTTTTATGATTTCATTAAAAACTACATTAATTTTAAACAAAATGTAGGTCAACTGTGCTTGACGAAGCATTTTTTTTCATGATTTTGACTCCTCATTAAACAGTCAACGTGCTTTTTATGATGTCAACTCATTAACATGTCAACGTGCTTGACGAAGCAACCTTTATGTATAACTCATTAACATGTCAACGTCACAGACGACAGCAACTTTTAGGATGTCAACTCATTAACATGTCAACGTGCTTGACGAAGCAACCTTTATGTAATGTCAACTCATTAACATGTCAACGTGCTTGACGAAGCAACCTTTATGATGTTACATGTCAACGTGCTTGACGAAGCAACCTTTATGATGTCAACTCATTAACATGTCAACGTGCTTGACGAAGCAACCTTTATGTCAACTCATTAACATGTCAACGTGCTTGACGAAGCAACCTTTATGATGTCAACTCATTAACATGTCAACGTGCTTGACGTCAAATTTATGAAACTTTACATTTTTACGTGATTGACGAAGCAACCTTTATGATGTTCTACTAAGGCATTAACATGTCAACGTGCTTGACGAATAATTTCTTTTGTGTAACACCCTTCATGAAAAAAATGTCACTGCAATGAGTTGACCAATCAGGAACCTGGTACATAAAATGCGTGCTTGACGAAGCAACCTTTATGATGTCAACTCATTAACATGTCACGTGCTTGACGAAGCAACTTTATGATGTCAACTCATTAACATGTCAACGTGCTTGACGAAGCAACCTTATCGAGATGATGTGTAACTGTTAACATGTCAACGTGCTTGACGAAGCAACCTTTATGATGTCAATGCATCAACATGTCAACGTGCTTGACGAAGCAACCTTTATGATGTCAACTCATTAACATGTCAACGTGCTTGACGAAGCAACTTTTATGATGTCAACTCATTAACATGTCAAACGTGCTTGACGAAGCAACCTTTATGATGTCAACTCATTAACATGTCAACGTGCTTGACGAAGCAACTTTATGATGTCAACTCATTAACATGTCAACGTGCTTGACGAAGCAACCTTTATGATGTCAACTCATTAACATGTCAACATGCTTGACGAAGCAACTTTTATGATGTCAACTCATTAACATGTCAACGTGCTTGACGAAGCAACTTTTATGATGTCAACTCATTAACATGTCAACGTGCTTGACGAAGCAACTTTTATGATGTCAACTCATTAACATGTCAACGTGCTTGACGAAGCAACTTTTATGATGTCAACTCATTAACATGTCAACATGCTTGACGAAGCAACTTTTATGATGTCAACTCATTAACATGTCAACGTGCTTGACGAAGCAACCTTTATGATGTCAACTCATTAACATGTCAACGTGCTTGACGAAGCAACTTTTATGATGTCAACTCATTAACATGTCAACGTGCTTGACGAAGCAACTTTTATGATGTCAACTCATTAACATGTCAACGTGCTTGACGAAGCAACTTTTATGATGTCAACTCGTCAACATGCTTGACGAAGCAACTTTTATGATGTCAACTCATTAACATGTCAACATGTTTGACGAAGCAACTTTTATGATGTCAACTCATTAACATGTCAACGTGCTTGACGAAGCAACTTTTATGATGTCAACTCGTCAACATGCTTGACGAAGCAACTTTTATGATGTCAACTCATTAACATGTCAACATGCTTGACGAAGCAACTTTTATGATGTCAACTCATTAACATGTCAACGTGCTTGACGAAGCAACTTTTATGATGTCAACTCATTAACATGTCAACGTGCTTGACGAAGCAACTTTTATGATGTCAACTCATTAACATGTCAACGTGCTTGACGAAGCAACTTTTATATGATGTCAACTCATTAGCATGTCAACGTGCTTGACGAAGCAACTTTTATGATGTCAACTCATTAACATGTCAACGTGCTTGACGAAGCAACTTTTATGATGTCAACTCATTAACATGTCAACATGCTTGACGAAGCAACTTTTATGATGTCAACTCGTTAACATGTCAACGTGCTTGACGAAGCAACTTTTATGATGTCAATGTGTCAATGATGGGGTTATTCTAAGATATTAATTAATTCTTATAATTTTAATAACCATATATGAACTAATGTGTTGACACGTTGGCATTTGCACCTAATGGTACCTACGTGGGGGGTATTCTGCAATCTAGCACAAGAATGAACATTTCCTTTAGAATCCTTGCAGTCACAGCATGATTGTGCTTTGTTCAAAGTCATAAAATCTATTCTAATTTTGCTTACTTATTTTCTGGATGACAGCAAGGATGGATGATCCCATTCATATCCAAGTAAAGATTATCAAACTCATAATCATTTAGGTTAGGTTCACTGGTATCGATAGGGAATTTAACACCCTCAACTTCTTTTGCCTTTATCAAAAACATAATACAATATTATGGTACATCTCTACACTAATACCTGATACATGTAACTTGGATTATAAATTACACATCATAAGACATTAACTTAAGTTATTCTTAATTCAGACAAGTTTCAAGTTTTTCTGATTTAGTTCGGTACTCATGCAGTGTCAGTAGACAGTTATTCTTTTAGATATCTAATCTACACAACATGAGTGAGTATCTGTTTCAGTTAGAAACACATACAGCTAATACACAAGGCATTCACGTTTCGTGATCCTAAATCTCTTCTACATTATTAATAGTGAAACGAAGATCGGCCAACACGTGACTACAAGATACTGTAAAGCTACGCTTTTACCTTCTCTTCGACGCAATGGACGACGATAGAAGGATACTTCTTCGAAAGCCAACGAAAAAATGCTGGAACTCCCATGTCTTGGGCTTAATAATGAACAAGTAAACCAGTTTTTTGTATTTTTATGCGAGCAGTTGATAAATGACTTCACAAAATGGCGGCTTCTAGAACTTTTGAGCAACTCCGCTGACTTCTTGTGTTTGAAGACGATTTTTTTTCTCTTTTTTTCTCGTAAGCTTTTATCTATTTTTTGTTTATTTATTTACTTTTTTATTTACAAAGCTTCCACCATTTTTATTTAAAAAAATGATTATTTGATTGTGATATGAATTTAACTTTTTTTTCTCATTTTTACTCCAGTATAAAAATAATATTGAAATCTGAGAATCATCTTTGGGCTTCCTGTGGAACGACTTTGATCAATATTTATGAGGTTTCATCAACCATTGCTTTTGAGACCATTTAATAATAAATATATAAATACATTTATTATATTCGCGCGTCTTTTTTTATCAAAAGTAATGGTTGGGCTGCTTGTGATATTGCCAGAAATTATTGATCCTCTGCTCACGGACTGAGAAGTCGGACTTTGTTGCCATAGTAACAACGTGTCTGCAAATCTGTTCTTTTTGTTGTCACAAGAATAAATTAGAATGCGTTTCGTAATTGATTTATCGACTGAAACACGAAGGTGTCATTTAATCAAAGTTTTATTACTTGGAATGGCTGGCTAGCTAATCAAACGCCTTCAAAAGAAATGTTTTCAGCGCTGGAAGACAGCAGAAAAACAGTTTTGAGCGATGAATCTGGCACTCGAACAAGCGAGGTACCTACAAAACAAAGCTCACCGAGCTCGAGCTTTTCTAGAATCCATCTTCCTCCTATCGTCAACAAAGACTCTATAAAGTCCATACGGCCTTCGAAACCAGACATCCAAATATTGTGTATGAAATGCGAGGAAGAGGTGAGCGTAAGACAGTTACAAAGCCACCGCGAGTTCCATCAAGCGGTGAGTTTATATCACTACACAATGGAAACAAGGCCAACCACGGTTAAACAACTCTTAAAGCGTAGACGAGCACTGATAAAGCGCCTGAATGAATCTGCTACTTCAGAAGATCCAGTCTGTATCAAGAAACTACACAAACTGGATCTTGCTTATGAAGTTTTAAAGTGCAATGTAGAAGGAACAACAACTCGAGGAGTTGAAAACGATCTCCAACCAAGTGTATATGGTCACAGCATGCGACTGAGTTGTGCTTTAGCGTTTGGGGTCTGTGAGGACAGAAATGGACGATGGCGGCCGGTGATGGAGGATAGATACAGCCTTAAAGATTTTTTCTGTAACGATCCACAAAGTGGATTTTTTGCTGTTTTTGATGGCTACAATGGACCGATCGCAGCTGATAGGTGCGCGCGCTATTTTCACGAAATTCTCTCAGACAAAATTGAAACATTATACAGATCGGACATGACTCACAAGCAAGTGGAAGCACAAGTTATTACTGCATTCAAAGAAACGTACGAAGAGATGGATAAAAACTTGTTGTGGGGAGTGAACGAAAACTCTCGCAATCGCTGGAGCGGTTGTTCAGCATTGACATGCTTACTTCGTGGTAACAACCTTTACGTTGCAAATGCTGGTAATGTGAGAGCTATTCTGTGTAAAGGTGATGGGTCTTATGTAACCGTATCACGAGATCACAGCCCGTGGAATAAGAGGGAAAGAAAAAGAGTAAAGAAATCTACAGATGTCTCAAGAAGTGAGAGAACTGCACTAGTGAACGGTTTAATGACAAGTACTAGGGGTTTAGGTAACCATGGTGATCCAGTCTTGAAATCAGCTGTCATAAATCAACCAGATGTGACTTGCATCTCATTGGATGATTCTGATCAGTTTCTAATACTGGCATCCAATGGTGTCTGGGAGGTTTTCAATGAACACGAGGTATTGCTCCTTCTTGATGACATTATGCCCGAGTTTGACATGAAAGATATTGTACGGAGGATATTAAGTAAGAAACCTATGAACCCGAGAGATGACGAAAGAAAGGAAGAAACAGAAAATGGTCTCTCTCATGAGCCCTTGGAGCAAAGAAAGGAGGATCACATCAACCATTCACATGATGGCTTGCATAACTCATCTAGCAACAAAGTAATCTCATTTGTAAACAAAGAGGAAAAAGCAGTGCAACTTGCACAGACCCTGAGTGAGCGTCTTGTTGAGAGTGCATTACTTGCAGGATGTAGAGAAAATGTAACTGTAGCCGTGATCTTATTGAAAGGTTGTCCTCTGCAAATGTTTCTCCTTCCATCCGTCAATAGCTTTTAGGGGTAGTTATAGAGTAATTGTATCAAGTTTAAATATTGCTTATATTTTGTCTTCTTAATTAAAAGCTTGGATATATATATTTACATGACTTTTTGATACCAATATGATAGATAATAATAATAATATTAATGAGCTTTATTAATATATATTATTATTATATTATTAAATATTACCTAAGAAGTTGACTTGTAACTAATATGATGGTATCAGCCCTCTTTAAAAAGAGTTAAAGAGAATATAAAGAAAGTTAAGAGACTTTGCTGGGCAACAAATAATCCCAGTAAACATAGACTACACGTATGCTATGGGTATCGTAAAACCTAACACTAACTTCCACTAAATACTGTATGGTTTATTTACAAGATGTATTGCATGTAAAATGATAAACTAATAATTGTTGTAACAACTCAATCTTCAAGACCTCTTCTGGTAAGCATAGCATTACGTCTCTTGTCAGTTCTGTTGCATCTGTTGTTTTGTCTCCTGTCAGCTCTGAAAACAATAAATAATACATCTATACATGTACATAAATAACATAAAATAACTATGTTATAATGCACGCTCTGATTGGCCAAAGGATGCATATTCCACGTGCTCTACGAGAGTGACTGAGAGCATGCATTCAAACATTTTTATAACGAACAAAATTGAAAACTTGCCTTAAAATCATAATTATATTTTATAAAAGAAATAGAAAACTTGTCCGCTGTGCTATGTGCAGATTTATAGCACTTGGGTACTGATCAGAACACTCGAGAAGTGTTGAGTCCGCTACGCATCGTGTTTCTCTTAACACTTCTCTCGTGTTCTGATGTCGTCCCTGCATGCTATAAATCTGCACATAGCACGCACGCTCGTTTTCTATTAATTTCTTCAATAAATCTTGATGAACATGTTAGCAATAAATAAGAGTTTTTATAAGTTACTTTCTGATGCAAAGTTTTAGTGTATAATGTATACAGTCATTTGCAAAAATTCTGGCCTCTACGAAATATCAATATATCGGGTGCATTATGGGTAATTAAATAATACTATTTTGAGTTTCCTAACTTATTAAATGAAGCAAAACTTACAAACAGCAAACGTAAGACTAAAATAAACATTATACTAAATATTTCTACCAACTTTGCTGGCGTTAACCCGCTTTAATTATATTTAAGGGGAATTTTCGATTATTTAATTACCCATAATGCACCCGATATATTGATATTTCGTAGCAGCCAGAATTTTTGCAAATGACTGTATTAAAAAATATATACATATATACAGCAATTTCAAAAACGTTGATACTGAATATAGTGTATTCCAAGACCAAAATGCATTATGGGACTTGTGTTTTATTGTCTAAAGTAATATAAATAATACTAATTTAATTTTATTTTTTGTGTATTCCATCAGAAACAATATACTAGCTCCATATGGCGAACAAATCGCTGTATATTTACTTTTTATTTCAAAATAACGAGGCCCGCACTAGGAATGCACTATTCAGTATGCGGTATTCGGTTTTCAACATTTTTTGAAATTGCTGTATATGCATTCTGCGAGAACACTGAATATCAATCTTAAATACCTTAAGGTAATTTTGACATTCTTCACATCCACCTTGTGATCAGTTAAAGGTTTTTTAATGACTTTAGCAGGTATTTTAGACACTTTGTTTACATATGGGAATTTCTCTATTTTTCCTCTGTGTGGCTTGTATGCGAGTGGTTTGGATAAGCTTGCTTGTAAGTCAAACTTCTTTTTTGCAGGTACATTTACAGTTGTGTCCATTGTTGCATTAAGCCTAAAAAGGAAAATAAATTAACCCAATTCATATGAAGCACAAAATAATCGCAAATGTTTTGCAAACTTCCATGTATCTGAGCTACCTGTGGTATTTAGAGCACAGGTAACCCATGTAGGTTCAAACACTAAGTACATACCCGAATGGTGTACTGACAATAGACTTTCTTGACTCATATGGAGTTTCATTTTCCTTGGCTTTGTTAACTGAGCACAAAGACTTCCTTGAAGCTGCAGGAGTCTTTTGTTTCTCTTTACCAAATACAAACACTGGCTTGACTAGCTTTGGAGATTTGAGCTGTCCAAAGGAAAACGAAGTTGGAACATGCAGATCTTCAGTTTTCTTGCTACGTGCACTTTGTTTCTTTTTACTTGGAGACTGAAAGAAAATGTTGTAAAATTCATTAATTTGTACATGTAGAGTCTGCACCTGTGTAGATAATATACAGTAGTGACATCGGGAAATATAACAAGAGACAATGATGTACAGAACACAAGATACAGTGTCATCTTCAATAAATAACAACTTTACGTCAAATACAACGAACTAAGAAGAATAGATAAAACATACTTCTCTTGCTGGTGTATTATGAGATGCTTTCATGTCAGCAATGATGTTTCTTGCTGTGTGTGCAGCATTCTACAAACAATAACACAGTAAGTTGTATAATTTGCAATATCCATCTCATCAAAAAGATTTCGATCTATACAGAACATGTTTATCAATAACATTGAAAACTTAAAATTGAATATTTTAAGCAATTTATTATTGGTTATATTTACCTTTGCTTTCTTGAAATTGACATAAAATGACTGGGTTCTTTTTCTTTTCTTTTCCAAATAAACATCAATTGAATCCATCCTGTTGACAGAAAATCATTCAAACATTGTTAATGTGGACTGCATGCTGTAGAAATCTAAACAATATCATTGAAGCTTTTAAAAACACATCTAGATGTTAAAAACTGTCATTATGATCATGTACTACATACTTTTTGAAGGCAGAATGTTCCCTTTTCTTTGATGAACTTTTAGTATCAGGTGATGCTACAGTCACAAAAAGTTAGAATTAGTATCACATAAATGGCCCAATTTAACTCAAAATAAATTTTGGTGCTAAAATGGATTTGTTTTCCTCTGAAAGCATGTCTTAGGGCCAAATTTATTTTGAAATGGGCTACCTATCTGTAGTCTCCCTTGCAGCCATCTTTAGTTCCGTCACGCAACACTCCCGGCCCCAGGGAGTATTGCGCACGTGATGGACCTAAAGACGGCTGCATAGGAGACTAACCCATCTGAGACAGATAATATATATTTTGTCTCTTTTTAGTATAGATTGGGCCAATGAGGTCATACATAAGCGCCAGTTAGAGACTTGGATAGGACGCAATAGAAATAATAAATTATTATTATTATTAACACAATAAACGTGTTTAAATGCTCAAACTTCGATTACCTTAGCGCCACTTTCTGTAAATAAATGGGTTCAATAAATGTGGCGCTTATTCGAGGGCAGTGCTTATATTAATAATTTTGCTATCTGATGTGGCACTTAATCGGGGATGGCGCTTAAATGAGTAAATATGGTATGCAGACTCAGGGCACCATTTATGCAATAGGTGTGAGAAAAGACAAGCATCATTATTGCTGGTTTGCAATACACCTCACTGCGTCCATCTTGGTTGAACTTCAACAAAAGATTGCTCATTAGTGTCTATTGTTTGTTCAACCAACATGGCCGCTGTGTCTTTATCTCTTGATTCTCAAGGGATTGATTGCAAACCAAGCATTGCTTGATTTCATTAGACGTCACTTCCGGTCTCGTGAGGAATTTTTATCAGCTGAATTGCACCTTTTCAATAGAATACTCTCTGCTTGATAGCACATGGAGGGCAGTGTTTGCCCGTCATTTGAAGCAAATAATGAGATTCAAGGAGTTTTAACAGCTGATTGAAAGCAAGCAATAAATATTGAGCATTGGGATAAATGTTTATACTCACTTGATCCAACAGTAAACGTAACATTCCTGCCAGTTAATCGTGGAATTTTACTCTCTTTTACTAAAAAAGAATCATAACAGTGTTATAAATACATGTAATCACTATTACTAGTAGAACATAAACTATAGAACTTCCCGAGGAAGAGAAGACTCGCTAGCTAGCTGTCAGCAGGGAACTATAGTCTAACATAAACAGGTGTGACAAAGTTTTTGATAAATTAACTCACAAGTTTCCTGGACTTTTCTCTCTAATTGTTGCATTATTTCTTCCCTGTAAGATTGCTCTTCGTTGTTCTTATCTGACACTTCATCTTTCACCTGTTCTTGGCATGTGCTGTCTGCTAGTCCTCGTACTACAGATGATTCTGGAGTCTTTGACTTTGGTGTTTTACTGGAAAACGTACGAGAAACATACATCAACAATCATTAAGGTTACGAGATAAGTATTCTAAGTACATTGATTTGTTTTGCTTACGGTTTCTCGTTGTCTTCAGATGAATGAGCTTTTGCATAGTCCTTCAGATCCCTGATCAGTTGGTTTGTCTGTGAAAGAGATCACAATGATTCTAGGATTCCTTCGTGTTCACATACCTCACACTTCATCTCACTTTGTAATAATAGGTTATCAATACATGATAGGAATCCATGATAGTATATATATATAAATGCCTATCATTCTTTAATGACTAATTTACGTGTTCACGCACCTTGCTGTTGGCTTTGATGCCAAACTTTTTGCACAACTTCTGCAGCTGTGGTCGTTTCATCTCCTCCAGTTTCTCGACATCAAAACAAACGTCCTCCATTTCTGATGTATACACACACAAGTACTTCAACTTAACCAAGCGTTCAATAATTGAGCGTTATTAGCAAGTAAAACTCCTAAAATCGAAGAGATTTTGCTTGATCAATCGTTCGAAATCAAGACAGACGTTATGATCAGTTTCCAAAATTTGAATTTTATGTACTTGGTTGTGATTGGTTAAAATGTTGGATCGAGGGAGACTAAGGCTTAGTCGTAGTCCTTCACGGTCGATGGATAAAGTAACGCCTGGTTGATGTTGTCACACCAGCCATCATCACGCTTCTATTATTTACTAATTCAGTAAATATACGCCTTATGTGTGAAGCTGTTGAACCGAAAAGAGCAGAGTAATCAATCTTGACATTTCAACGTTACTTCCATGGAAGAGTTTACAGGATGGCTTGGAAATGAAGCGATCGTGAGATCACAAATACCTCGATTCTACGACAGGAGCTGAGAAGAACCTACTAAAGATTGGATCTCAATGCCGATAACCAAATTCCAATTGCTTCTGGTCTGTGCTATTCTGTGTAACTGTGCCGTGTTGTTTTATATCTCGCATGTTCAATCTACCGTTGAAGACCCTAATGGGCACACGCAGTTACAACACCATAAAGTAGCCATAACTCAGGATGAAACCATTGCGAGGGACTCGAGCTATTTCCACAATGTCAGAACGTTCGAGTCCGAGGTTACAGTTGTCATCATGGAGTTCGAAGACTTTGAGAATGATATACCAAGAAGCATCCAGTCAATCGTAGACGTCTTTCCTAAGATTTCTATTGTTCTTTTATCAACTCATCGACCGTACCCGCCATTAGATTTACCTAATGAGAATGTACAGCTTGTCATACAGCAAGTCCCTCCCGATCAGAAGCAATCTACTGGAAGACCTGAAAACTACATTACAACGCCCTACGTGCTCGTGATGCCAGATGGAGGTCGATTTGATTCAGCAAAACTACCCCTGTTAATGCTAGAGACGTTAAAAATGTCATCATTTAGCAATAATAAGATAGTTGCTGTTCCAGTAGAGAGTAGAAGGTCTTTAGAATGTCATCATTTGAAAGTTGATTTGAAAAGATGGACCCTGCAGTATTCTGTGTCTAGAAATTCATCTGGCAAGGTTATGACATGTCATTCTGTTTCTCCAAGTCCAGTTGTGATTCTAAAGTCAGCATTTCTTCACAGCCTTAGTGTGCCGTATATGAGACCATTTCCAGACAGCCTTTTTATTCAAGCATCCATTCATTACATTCACACCAAACTTTTGTACAAATCTTCATTCTCTCGCGGCTCAGAACTGTTTACAAACCCACACAATCAATGGAAACATGAGCAGGAATCCAAAAAACGACTGCGTTACATGTATAAGAGATTCGGGATAAAAAAAGTAGAATTATCTTCAGGTCAAGATGAATGGCATGGTTGTAATAAAAATACCAAGCGTTGCTTTGGTACCATCGTGGATGATATGCCAGAGTTTCTATATGAAAACCGTTGGACGCCGCCATGTTGCTTAAAGAACTTAAAGGATACTACAAGATATGTGTTTAAGATTTTAGAAAAGTCTAAAGTTAGTTATTGGCTAGAAGGTGGATCTCTTCTTGGTGCCGTGAGATATGGGGATGTTATTCCCTGGGATTATGATGTTGACATTGGTATATATCGGCATGAAATCAAAAAGTGTGAGTTTCTTGCTAAGGCTGAAGAAATGGGTCGAAGTGGGTCAAAGTTTGTTGATGACCGTGGATTTGTCTGGGAAAAGTCACACGAGGGAGAGTTTTATCGAGTTCAATTCAGTCAGTTCAACCATATGCATGTTGACATCTTTCCTTTTTATGAAAGAAATGGAGTCATGACCAAAAATACTTGGTTTAAGATGCACAGACAGGACACTGAATTTCCAGCCAGATATTTAAAACCTTTGACAAAAATTGAATTTCTTGGAGTACAGGCCTCTGCACCCAATCATGTGAGAGAGTTTTTAGAGTATAAATTTGGAAAAGGAGTTATTGAAAATCCACAATATCCTGATCCTTCAAAGATAAAACGGAAACCAATTGAAAAACAAGAGAAGAGGAATGCATTATGAATACTTAAATAAAATACCAAAATAACCTTGTCAAATTATGGGTGCTAATTATAGCACATGTATCCCTTATAATCGTATTTTTGTCTATTTATTATATTAACTGTCTTACCTTACTATTACTGGTACTATATTTGTAGTAGAAACATGATTATTTGAATTTGCCAGTTAATAATAATATACAAAATTCCCATGGATATACACAATGGTCATGACTAGAGTAGAACTACATGTATTATAGAGTAAAATTATATATAAAGAACATGGAATATTTTTAATATCAAAACGAGTAATTAAAATTTTGCCAGGTGTTTGAGGAGAGCATAAGTACTTATATTATTCTCTCTCTCTTGGTGTTTGCCAATTAATGCCATGTGTTGTGTATGTGACTACTAGACCAGACAATCAAGTCTGCATATTTATCTACTTCAAATGAAGCGCTTCAAGAGTATCATAAATAAAGACAACTGTCAAAATTTCGTTGTTTGAATAAATATTCACCACCATTGACCCAAAAAAGGTAAAATCATCAGCATATATGTTGTTTAATATTCATAATTAGAAAAATATCCTAGTACTGCAAAACGTAAAATAACTTTAAAATATGTACCATTATTGTTTACAACCAAGTACCCATAAAATGACTAAATGGATCAACCCCCGTGGAGCTTTTGTCGACCAAAAAGAAATTAACTCGGCATGCAGATCACATCTTATAGTATCCAGCTGAGTAATTATTGTAACATGCTTTAAAATTGACTCGACAGATAAAGGCGCGTGGGTTCAACTACTTTGAACAAGGCTCTCCAAGGGGAGGGAGGGGGAGCGTACGGATATCCAGTTCGGATAATTTAAAAGTATTAGTAATACCGCATCGGCCAAACAAATTATTTCTGATAAACGCCCGGCACATCGTCGAATGAGTTGCTGCAAGTGCACTGACTCTAGATCTACAGGTGATATCAAGGTTTCTATTGGCCGCTGAGATCCTGTGTGTGGCCATCTGGCAAAGTGATCAGGATGATGTCACCAACGTTTTCACAACGCCCACTTGTTTTGTATTTGAAGATACGTTTTCACTAGTGAATATGCGTTAAAAAAAATATCTTTAGAGTGTCAGTTTTCATTGAAAACTAAATCGTCTAAACTAGATGCGGATAAAACGTGACATTTAGGATAATAGAAACGTGCATACGAATTCCATTACCACCCTGAAATCATTACAGTAATGGAAAACAAAAGGTACAAACAGCTCTCGTATGAATTGACAACCATTGAGGGTCGGCATCATCATGGCCTCACTATCCAACTCTATCGGAATCGATGACAGAATTAGTTGACGTCACAGAGAGAACTTCTAATAGCTTTACCATTTACCTTTATTCATCGAGGGTAAATGTACGACATTTAACGTTCGTACCCCCTTCATGCGCCCTCTATCCATTCCCTCCATCAATGCTCCGTTCCGGGGAGAAATACTAACAGTGCTCACGATAGAATAGGTTTTATATTCATCACCCGGCTTTGGAATCAAATTAACAGACACAACTTACGCAAGGTGGTAATATATAAGGGTATCATATCTGTTCTGTTTGAATGAAACTAATACCATGTAAGCCATGCAGGACAAGGGAAACGACTGTGAGAGATTACAATTATTCCAGTTGACTATACAAGGAATGTCCACTAAATATAAGACAACATCAAAACCAATCCACAAGGATTAATGTTGTCATTGTGATATCTGATTGGCTTGTATGACCAGTAAAGTATACCCTTTATCAGGTGCAACCAGGACTTCGTGTTTATGTGTCCTGACACGTAACACTTGTAGATCATTAAGTGGGTCCAAATCACGAACTACATGATAGGCAAACTGGGATAGATGACAGAACTCTTTCACGTATTGTAGCGTTGCTTGATGATCGATTGTTGAATGTATCACTTTTCCACGATCATCTACTACAATGACCCCTAGTACACTGGGGTTGGCCTCAATACGTTTTAACGTGTTTTCTACCGCTGCTGCCATGGTAACCGCTAGCGCGTGTAAAACAAATCTGTAGACACAGAGTCGAAATGTAAGTACGTGATGAAAATATTGAAAAGATCAGCTATATGAAGTCTGTAGGCTAGGCACGTCGACTAACTGAAGTTAATAGAAGTTAATAGAACTGAAGAACGTTGCATAATCACACGGAACTCAACATAAACTACTAAATATACCAACCTTTACAACACTGCCGCAAACTACTTCCAACCAAAAACACGATTCTTTTTTCTCTACTTTTCAGTTGAATGCGATGTTAAGTGTTTTTGTAAAGCTTGATAAGATAAGTGACGGTAATGGTTCGTTCGTTCAAAATGTCGGGTTTGTTTCTTTTCCTTAGACGGTCTTTGTTACCAAGACTGAACGCAGCCACGGAAACAAAAACCTGCGGCTGAGTTTAGTATCTGATAACAGAACAAAGCAGCCAATGGAGTAACTAATTGATGGAGTTTTACGCACCAATCTAGTGTAATTATACCGCTATGACAGGTGGTATTAGTGGGAGCTTTAGGTGATGGTTGATCACTCATTGCTGTGCCGATACTCCAGTCAAAGACACAGTTGGAACATTGATACGATTGAATTTGTTTGTTTTGTTATTCAGTCCAATTCTTTTCATTTGAGTATCTTCTATTCTTTCTTCGTTTCTTTCTTTCTCATTTCTTCCTTTCTTAAAATCCCCTTGATTTTTCCTTTCTTGAAGATTGTAATATCACACTCGGTTTAAGAGATTTCTTGCGTAGAATAAGATCGAGTGATAGTAATGATAAATATTCTATCATATTCTCTCACAATCTCAGATCGCATCTAAAGCAGCATCAAAAGAAATATTCAACCGTCGAGATATCGTTAATATTTAATCATGCTTATTCAGTGTATCAAGGTAATTACATAGCGTTTTATTCTCATTGATGGAACGATCGTAAACAATTACAGTGCATGCATATCGTAGTGAATGGTGCAAAAATATTCAGAAAAAATATTCAGAACGTCCAACCGCCAGCCTCAATCAAGGTCATTAAATAACGAAATGTAATGAATATTGAATGCCAATGTTATCTTGTCCAAGCTGCTTTGGAGTATGACGTCATTACTCATTACACTTCAGAGGAAATTTTAAATCCAAAATTTGATGCTAAGGATAGATAAGCTGAGTCTCTATTCCATCTAATTCACTCGTTGGCTACAATAGCTAGATTGCTTTAGAGATACCACTGCAGAATCTAATCAGTCGAACAGTTACTGAATGTTAATGTGAAGATTTTCTGAAAAGTGCTTGCCTTGTAATCATTGTTTTTATTACATAAAAAGTGGATCAACAGCCCGTTTGTGTTCTTTAAGCATTGTAACTGAATGATTTACGAATCGCAAAGGAATACGGGAAATTCCCGCCGGCTCCCGTCAGTTCCAGTCATCGATGCAATTCACTTCACTGCTGGACGCGTGTTTTTGTGCTGGTATTACGTCATACTGTGGTTCAACGTCATTTACTTTATAAGCCAACCCTTTCGCCTGTGACATCTTGGTTTGTTGGAATTGGGTTTTGATAAGCTTCAGCCTCCGCATTTCTTGCCTGTGTTTTTCCTTTAGACTCTGTATAACGTCCGAGAAATGTTGGTAGAATAATTCGTTTCCTTTCTTCATGAAGTCAACCAGTTGAAGTCTAGGTTGAGCTGGAAAGTTCAATCATAAGTATTGTAAGCTTTTGGATGAGAGTGTTTTACCGTTTGGACCAATCATAAGTATTGTAAGCTTTTGGATGAGGGTGTTTTACCGTTTGGACCAATCATAGGTATTGTAAGCTTTTGGATGAGGGTGTTTTACCGTATTTGGACCAATCATAGGTATTGTAAGCTTTTGGATGAGGGTGTTTTACCGTTTGGACCAATCATAGGTCAGTGTAAGCTTTTGGATGAGGGTGTTTTACCGTATTTGGACCAGTCATATATAGGTATTGTAAGCTTTTGGATGAGGGTGTTTTACCGTTTGGACCAATCATAGGTATTGTAAGCTTTTGGATGAGGGTGTTTTACCGTTTGGACCAATCATATGTATTGTAAGGTTTTGGATGAGGGTGTTTTACCGTTTGGACCAATCATAGGTATTGTACGCTTTTGGATGAGGGTGTTTTACCGTTTGGACCAATCATAGGTATTGTAAGCTTTTGGATGAGGGTGTTTTACCGTTTGGACCAATCATAGGTATTGTACGCTTTTGGATGAGGATGTTTTACCGTTTGGACTGAGTTGCACCATCGATGAGCCTTAGGCGCAGACACATGCATAATGCAACATTTCATGCAATATTGCATGCGCGCATCGCGTATGTGTAAGTATTTAAGCGCGGTATATATTGAGCGTGCAATACAACTGCATGCAGTATTTAATATTTTTAATATTTATTTTTAATATTTATATTGTATACGATACGATACAGTGACATTGTTGGCCACACTGCGCACAATGCTTTACCGTATGCCCTGCCTAGTTTGGTCCATCCGATATTAATTAGTGAAACCAAGAACTTATACGGGAAAGTAATTGGCCATGCTATGTAGTAACAGCATATCCATCTTTATGTTATAATTGCTTTATAGTTTTGTTACTGTTATGGCTATGTTCTTGAAGATGCATGCAGGGATAAAGAGTACCTACCTGGACTGATGTTGGTAGATCTTCTAGATCGTATAATTTGCCATATAGTTCCAGCCAGTAGTAAGAACACTAATGATCCACATGTTATCTGAAGTATTCCTTGGAACATTGGACTACCAATATCGAAGATACCAGATGACATCTCACTTGCTAACGGTGTGTTCACGACCTAGAGTACAAACGAAAGATAACTATGACTTTTTACTGAACACGTGGATTACAAACCGGGTCTGTATAGTGGAGTCAGAGTATACAACCACTCATAACTCACTCACTCAAATATTGTGAGATATTTCAGCCCTCTGTTTCAGTTGCATAAGACCGAATAATAATAATTGTATTGGAACGAAAAGGAAACTCAGTACCCTGTTCGATGCACAAAAGCGGGTCTTGGGTGGTTCCAGGTGTCTTTTACAGGTATAGTTTTATATTTAAATTATTATAGGATTTTATTTAATTATAGTTATAGTAATTTTGGGTCATATGCGAAGGAAATCAGACTTCGAAAGAGAAGGAAGATAAGTGGGTGTGTCCTTACCTTGACTGCCTGCACGCTGTTTTTAACGGTCTCTGACATCAGTTTTGCATTACTTCTCGTATATCTATGGAAACACCTGTTTAGTTTGGTGGTATTCCCTGTTGATACTACACCCTGGACAAAACGAATGTCGTAGATCGCTTTGATGCGTAAAAATGGCTTCTCAAAGAGATCTTTTCTGCTCCCTATAGCAAAGGAGTCCAGCAGAGCACCCGTTATACGACCCTTGTCGATGTCTTCGTAAATCTGGTCATACGATTCGTACTCTCGCTCTACAAGACAAATAAAACGTAAAAAGCTTGTTCTTTTCCTAGTCTGAGTAATACAACGAAAATCAAACAAATCTAGCTATCCAGTAGCGCATGGCGCGCGATCGTGCTACAACTCCTCGCCTTGGCAATAGCGGCGTTTGTATACCGCGGTATATAAGCTTAACTGCGCACGGTCAGTAATCTTTTGGACCAATCATCGGTTGATGCATGGTAGTACATGTATACCATTGGTGTATAAGCTTAACTGCGCATGGTCAGTAATCTTTTGGACCAATGATGGGTTGATGCATGGTAGTGCATGTATACCATTGGTGTATAAGCTTAACTGCGCATGGTCAGTAATCTTTTGGACCAATGATGGGTTGATGCATGGTAGTACATGTATACCATTGGTGTATAAGCTTAACTGCGCATGGTCAGTAATCTTTTGGACCAATGATGGGTTGATGCATGGTAGTACATGTATACCATTGGTGTATAAGCTTAACTGCGCATGGTCAGTAATCTTTTGGACCAATGATGGGTTGATGCATGGTAGTAGTACATGTATACCATTGGTGTATAAGCTTAACTGCGCATGGTCAGTAATCTTTTGGACCAATGATGGGTTGATGCATGGTAGTACATGTATACCATTGGTGTATAAGCTTAACTGCGCATGGTCAGTAATCTTTTGGACCAATCATGGGTTGATGCATGGTAGTACATGTATACCATTGGTGTATAAGCTTAACTGCGCATGGTCAGTAATCTTTTGGACCAATGATGGGTTGATGCATGGTAGTGCATGTATACCATTGGTGTATAAGCTTAACTGCGCATGGTCAGTAATCTTTTGGACCAATGATGGGTTGATGCATGGTAGTACATGTATACCATTGGTGTATAAGCTTAACTGCGCATGGTCAGTAATCTTTTGGACCAATGATGGGTTGATGCATGGTAGTGCATGTATACCATTGGTGTATAAGCTTAACTGCGCATGGTCAGTAATCTATTGGACCAATCATGAGTTGATGCATGGTAGTACATGTATATACTCATAGTTGACAATAATCTCACTTGTGTTCATTTGCGCATTTCGTCGAATGCCAAAACGATACTCGAAGGAGTTTTTTATGGCTCCAACCTAAAGAAACAATCGCACTGAAGTTACTAACCTCATACCGACACCGCATGGAATAGTTGTGAGATATATGTACATACCTGCATACCATATAGAGTACTCGCTTGTTCTATAGCAACTGTTGTGAGAGACGTGGCAATATTACCTACAATAATACTAATGAGAACCACACCAAACAGTGTCCAGAATATGCTCAGAATACGCCCCGACACGGATAATGGGCATTTGTCGCCGTATCTGAAGAACAAAGCGTGAGTGATGTTAAAGGATGATCTGTAGAGTTGAGTGAATCTCCATGCGCTGGGAAAGTTACAACTGTTACAAAGGCAGAAAATGTCTCATAACTGATTAGATGTACAAGTACTATATATAGCTCATTCATAGAGGTGATTGCTGGGGATGCTAAAGCTTCGATAGTAGATAAACAAACTATTTAAAGCAGATAAACAAAACTCCAATAACTAGTTGAATCGAAAAGTGTTCTCGAGTGCTGGAGCGGAGTACCAACAACAAGGGGTTTTAACACACCATTCATTGTTGAATTAACACTATATTTTGTCTTGATATTTCTATTCAATTCAAGTTTCACGGAACTCGGGCGAAATCGTTCTCGATCTAAAATCTCTAAACACACAGTTATATCCGGTCTTACCCAACAGTTGTCATGGAAACGAAAGCAAACCAGAACCCTTCCATGGAACCTTTCACGTAAGACTTGGGAAACTGTTGCTCATTGACAGCACATTCCTTGAAAAAATGAGCGGGAAAACAGATGAAGCTCCCATTATACCCGGTACCTTTACATCCCGGGGGGGTTACCCCGAAGTAAACCCCCCCGGGCTTTACATACTCACCAATGCCCAAGTAAGGCATCCAACTACAAATGCAAGAAGAAGCGAAAACAGAATTAAAGGCCAAGTTTCCCAAATGGATGTGATCATTTGTCGTGCCAAAAGTCCTTCTGATGAACGTGCCGAGAGAAGAAACGCTACTCCAGGGGTTTCTACCAGACCTTCAAAACCGTACGAGGTTTTATAAGAGTCTTGTGATTTAAACCCAGGGATAGGAAAGATGATGTCTGTGCTTCCATCAATCATAACTTTGAGATTTTCTTGTGAATGTTGACGCGCTGCGTTGTTGTATCCATCGTGAGCCAGGTCTAGGTACGACATGCCATGAGCTTTACAGTGTTGGCAGCAGGATACTACCATATCTTTAACGATGGGTGGTGCTATACCTTCGACGCTGCCATCGTTAGAGATATTCACGTACGGCGGGAAGGACATCCAGCTAGAGGACAAGCGCTTCTTACATTTGCATGTTTCTGAAATGTTTCAAAGGCTTAATTAAGAATCTACCAATGTAAACTTTATTGGCATTAAGTGCTTGCATGTTAAAAACTGCTCGTTATAGCCTGTCAGTACACGCACACAATACGTATTATGTTGGGCTCCCTGTGTGCATTACGCAAGACGCGCCCAGGGAGACGCCCGCAGAAATGCAGTATAATACGTACGTATTGCGCGCGCACTCTACCACAGGAAACCCATAAAAAGGCACGCGCATACGAATATCTATATTATTAATTATAAGTAGCCTTAGAAGCAATGGTTGGGCTGCCTGTGCTTTGTTTATTAAAGACATATGTACGTATGAACTGTTTATTTATTATAAGTAGCCTCAGAAACAATGGTTGGGCTGCCTGTGCTTCGTTTATTAAAGACATATGTACGTATGAACTATATGTTTATTTATTATAAGTAGCCTCAGAAACAATGGTTGGGCTTCCTGTGCTTCGTTTATTATTATTATTATTATTAAAGACATATGTACGTATGAACTATATTTATATTTATTATAAGTAGCCTCAGAAACAATGGTTGGGCTGCCTGTGCTTCGTTTATTAAAGACATATGTACGTATGAACTATATGTTTATTTATTATAAGTAGCCTCAGAAACAATGGTTGGGCTTCCTGTGCTTCGTTTATTATTATTATTATTATTAAAGACATATGTACGTATGAACTATATTTATATTTATTATAAGTAGCCTCAGAAACAATGGTTGGGCTGCCTGTGCTTCGTTTATTAAAGACATATGTACGTATGAACTGTATGTTTATTTATTATAAGTAGCCTCAGAAACAATGGTTGGGCTGCCTGTGCTTTGTTTATTAAAGACATATGTACGTATGAACTATATGTTTATTTATTATAAGTAGCCTCAGAAACAATGGTTGGGCTACCTGTGCTTCGTTTATTAAAGACATATGTACGTATGAACTGTATGTTTATTTATTATAAGTAGCCTCAGAAACAATGGTTGGGCTACCTGTGCTTCGTTTATTAAAGACATATGTACGTATGAACTGTATGTTTATTTATTATAAGTAGCCTCAGAAACAATGGTTGGGCTACCTGTGCTTCGTTTATTAAAGACATATGTACGTATGAACTATATGTTTATTTATTATAAGTAGCCTCAGAAACAATGGTTGGGCTGCCTGTGCTTCGTTTATTAAAGACATATGTACGTATGAACTATATGTTTTTTATTATAAGTAGCCTCAGAAGCAATGGTTGGGCTACCTGTGCTTCGTTTATTAAAGACATATGTACGTATGAACTATATGTTTATTTATTATAAGAAGCCTCAGAAACAATGGTTGGGCTGCCTGTGCTTCGTTTATTAAAGACATATGTACGTATGAACTATATGTTTATTTATTATAAGAAGCCTCAGAAACAATGGTTGGGCTGCCTGTGCTTCGTTTATTAAAGACATATGTACGTATGAACTGTATGTTTATTTATTATAAGTAGCCTCAGAAACAATGGTTGGGCTACCTGTGCTTTGTTTATTAAAGACATATGTACGTATGAACTGTATGTATATATTTACTATAAGTAGCCTCAGAAGCAATGGTTGGGCTGCCTGTGCTTC
Source organism: Actinostola sp. cb2023 (assembly GCA_033675265.1). Classification (NCBI taxonomy): domain Eukaryota; kingdom Metazoa; phylum Cnidaria; class Anthozoa; order Actiniaria; family Actinostolidae; genus Actinostola; species Actinostola sp. cb2023. The sequence goes on from JAUJYZ010000132.1 coordinate 1,293,519, forward strand.
GTTTATTAAAGACATATGTACGTATGAACTGTATGTATATATTTACTATAAGTAGCCTCAGAAACAATGGTTGGGCTACCTGTGCTTCGTTTATTAAAGACATATGTACGTATGAACTGTATGTTTATTTATTATAAGAAGCCTCAGAAACAATGGTTGGGCTGCCTGTGCTTCGTTTATTAAAGACATATGTACGTATGAACTATATGTTTATTTATTATAAGAAGCCTCAGAAACAATGGTTGGGCTGCCTGTGCTTCGTTTATTAAAGACATATGTACGTATGAACTGTATGTTTATTTATTATAAGAAGCCTCAGAAACAATGGTTGGGCTGCCTGTGCTTCGTTTATTAAAGACATATGTACGTATGAACTGTATGTTTATTTATTATAAGTAGCCTCAGAAGCAATGGTTGGGCTACCTGTGCTTCGTTTATTAAAGACATATGTACGTATGAACTATATGTTTATTTATTATAAGTAGCCTCAGAAACAATGGTTGGGCTGCCTGTGCTTCGTTTATTAAAGACATATGTACGTATGAACTGTATGTTTATTTATTATAAGTAGCCTCAGAAACAATGGTTGGGCTGCCTGTGCTTCGTTTATTAAAGACATATGTACGTATGAACTGTATGTTTATTTATTATAAGAAGCCTCAGAAACAATGGTTGGGCTACCTGTGCTTCGTTTATTAAAGACATATGTACGTATGAACTATATGTTTATTTATTATAAGAAGCCTCAGAAACAATGGTTGGGCTACCTGTGCTTCGTTTATTAAAGACATATGTACGTATGAACTATATGTTTATTTATTATAAGAAGCCTCAGAAACAATGGTTGGGCTGCCTGTGCTTCGTTTATTAAAGACATATGTACGTATGAACTGTATGTTTATTTATTATAAGAAGCCTCAGAAACAATGGTTGGGCTGCCTGTGCTTCGTTTATTAAAGACATATGTACGTATGAACTATATGTTTATTTATTATAAGTAGCCTCAGAAACAATGGTTGGGCTTCCTGTGCACTCAGTATTAAGTATGCAAATAATGCTCACCTCCAAAGGTAATGGCTAGTGGTCCGTCACCTTTACTCGTGTGTCCAGAGATCGCAATACGATATTGGGTATAAAGATCCAAATTGGTCAACACTACACACGTTTGATGAGGAGGTATTTTGATTTCTGTAGTGACAGCACCCTCGATGTCAACATCCCCGGTACTCATCGGTTTATACCATAACCGGTACCCAAGTAAAATCCCCGGGATACCGCCAGCGGGTATATGTTCCCATGTAATGGGTAGAGTGTGGGTTGTGGTGTAGTTTTCAGCTTTCACGTTCAGTGGATATTGTATTGGTACTACCAATGAAATAAAATCATAAACGACTGGAAATTATAGAAACATTCTTGACAACAAAAAAACTAATTTCTTTCTTTCCGGCTTTTATAGGGGGAGGGAGAGGAAGGGATTTTTTTATAGGGGAGGGGTCTTTCCGGCTTTTATAGGGGGAGAGAGATGAAGGGATTTTTTTATAGGGGAGGGGTCTTTCCGGCTTTTATAGGGGGAGAGAGATGAAGGGATTTTTTTATAGGGGAGGGGTCTTTCCGGCTTTTATAGGGGGAGAGAGATGAAGGATTTTTTTTTTATAGGGGAGGGTTCTTTCCGGCTTTTATAGGGGGAGAGAGAGGAAGGGATTGTTTTATAGGGGAGGGGTCTTTCCAGCTTTTATAGGGGGAGGGAGAGGAAGGGATTGTTTTATAGGGGAGGGGTCTTTCCGGCTTTTATAGGGGGAGAGAGAGGAAGGGATTTTTTTTTAGGGGAGGGGTCTTTCCGGCTTTTATAGGGGAGAGAGAGAGGAAGGGATTTTTTTATAGGGGAGGGGTCTTTCCGGCTTTTATAGGGGGAGGGAGAGGAAGGGATTTTTTTTATAGGGGAGGGGTCTTTCCGGCTTTTATAGGGGGAGAGAGAGGAAGGGATTTTTTTATAGGGGAGGGGTCTTTCCGGCTTTTATAGGGGGAGAGAGAGGAAGGGATTTTTTTATAGGGGAGGGGTCTTTCCGGCTTTTATAGGGGGAGGGAGAGGAAGGGATTTTTTTTATAGGGGAGGGGTCTTTCCGGCTTTTATAGGGGGAGAGAGAGGAAGGGATTTTTTTATAGGGGAGGGGTCTTTCCGGCTTTTATAGGGGGAGGGAGAGGAAGGGATTTTTTTATAGGGGAGGGGTCTTTCCGGCTTTTATAGGGGGAGGGAGAGGAAGGGATTTTTTTATAGGGGAGGGGTCTTTCCGGCTTTTATAGGGGGAGGGAGAGGAAGGGATTTTTTTTATAGGGGAGGGGTCTTTCCGGCTTTTATAGGGGGAGAGAGAGGAAGGGATTTTTTTTATAGGGGAGGGGTCTTTCCGGCTTTTATAGGGGGAGGGAGAGGAAGGGATTTTTTTATAGGGGAGGGGTCTTTCCGGCTTTTATAGGGGGAGGGAGAGGAAGGGATTTTTTTTTATAGGGGAGGGGTCTTTCCGGCTTTTATAGGGGGAGGGAGAGGAAGGGATTTTTTTATAGGGGAGGGGTCTTTCCGGCTTTTATAGGGGGAGGGAGAGGAAGGGATTTTTTTTATAGGGGAGGGGAAGGGGATTTAGAGGAGGAGGGATTTTAGTGGAGGGGAAGATTTGCTGCTACTGACCGTCACAAACACGCTCCCCTCTCTGCCAGAATTTGACCCAAGGCCGAATGACTGTAGTTACAGCTTTGCACTGAACCATCTCATGTGGGGGAAACCCAGGGGATAGAAATTCTGGTTACTTAGTTATTACTTCCATAAAATATATGGTATTCTTCATTATACACAGACCCCCCCCCCCCCCCTCCCCCCCCACCTCGGCCCCCCTGCAAAGGATAAGTCCAATATATTTATAATCAAGGAGAAAAATTATTGCTATCATGATCATTGATACTGACCGTTCTGATCGGTCTTGATAGACTGCGCCAAGACAGGTCCATCTCCTTTGATAGTAAAGGCCCGTATAGTAATGTCAAAGTCTACATAACTAGGCAGACCAAACAATGTTGTAGAAAACACATAATGCGAATATACATTAGTGATTGGTGGATCTGATTTGGTGGTGTCTCTGAATGTTAGCTTATAACCAAGTATAATCCCATTCCTATAGCCATCACGGACTTCGTACCAGCCTAACCAAATACTTGTCGGGCTTGGTAGTTGGTTAACCATCTGTGAGGGTGGCTCATCTGGTTCTTTATGAAACAAGAATACGCTGTGATTATTTATGACATTCTGGGAACGCGACTGTTATGTTAGCATTAATGATTGGTTTGTCTGTCTATCTGTCTGTCTATCTGTCTGTCTATCTATCTGTCTGTCTGTCTGTCTATCTGTCTATCTATCAGTCTATCTGTCTCTCTGTCTGTCTTTATAATGCTTGTCTGTCTATTTGTTTCTATGCATGTCACTATTGTAGATGTATTGTACACTTACTATCTTGGTCAGTAGAGGTTCTTACTACTTCACTTGCGTTGCCCTCTTTATTAGTCAGTGCCTTGACATATATCGCATACTCCACGTACTTGTACAAATTTGTTAAATACACTTGTCTAGTGGCGAAGCTGACCTTAAACACCAGCAATGGTTTAGAAAATGGTGTGTTTAAAGCACGATAGTACACGTTGTAACCACGTGCAAGGCCTCGCGTTAAGGACGAGTTGACTAAGTTCCACTGTACTCTTATTGATGTAGAGCTTGTTAAATGTGCTTGGACTTGAGTAGGTACATCTTGAGGAGCTGACGATTAAACAATAGAACTAACAATGAGAATTACACATCAAAATCCCTCTAAGCATTGCCCCTTGGACTTGAGTAGGTACATCTTGAGGAGCTGACGATTAAACAATATAACTAATTACACATCAAAATCCCTCTAAGCATTGCCCCTTGGACTTGAGTAGGTACATCTTGAGGAGCTGACGATTAAACAATAGAACTAACAATGAGAATTACACATCAAAATCCCTCTAAGCATTGCCCCTTGGACTTGAGTAGGTACATCTTGAGGAGCTGACGATTAAACAATAGAACTAACAATGAGAATTACACATCAAAATCCCTCATTGCCCCTTGAAAGAAAATGGACCCAAAGTTAAGGAGAAAACATCTCTACCGTTCATCAGTGCCCTTTTACTAAAAGTTCTATACTTATAGGGGAGGGACGGTGCGTCTTTTACTCCCTCCTTAACAACAACGACTATACTTAGTAAGCCTAGATATGAGATAGGATGAGAGGTCTGTGAAGAATCGAACCAGTAACCTCACTGAAGCTCATGCTTAAAATGTCGCATTAACCAAAGCGCCTTTGCGAAAAAAGAACTACTATGTCAAACCTTGTTCGTCTGTTGTTAGCCTCTGATGAGGACTCCATGGTCCATTCCCGACAGCAGTAAATGCACTTACACGAACTGTGTAGTTAGTCCACACGGTAAGTCCAGTAGCGAGACCATTCAGAGTATTACCATACACTGTTACGTTAGTTTTCAGTGCACCGTTCATTTCGTAGACAGCAATAACATAGCCTCGTACTATACCGTTTTCTAATCTCTTTGTCATCACATCCCATGTGACTGGTAATGTTGTCTGAGTGGGTGTGGCGTTCACGTTGACGGGATAACCATCAGGAACTAGAGACAACAGATATACATGACATATACACCAATTATAAAGCAATAACCATCAGGAACTAGAGACAACAGATATACATGACATATACACCAATTATAAAGCAATAACCATCAGGAACTAGAGACAACAGATATACATGACATATACACCAATTATTATAAAGCTATAACCATCAGGAACTAGAGACAACAGATATACATGACATATACACCAATTATTATAAAGCTATAACCATCAGGAACTAGAGACAACAGATATACATGACATATACACCAATTATAAAGCAATAACCATCAGGAACTAGAGACAACAGATATACATGACATATACACCAATTATAAAGCAATAACCATCAGGAACTAGAGACAACAGATATACATGACATATACACCAATTATAAAGCAATAACCATCAGGACTAGAGACAACAGATATACATGACATATACACCAATTATAAAGCAATAACCATCAGGAACTAGAGACAACAGATATACATGACATATACACCAATTATAAAGCAATAACCATCAGGACTAGAGACAACAGATATACAAGAGACAACAGATATACATGACATATACACCAATTATAAAGCTATAACCATCAGGAACTAGAGACAACAGATATACATGACATATACACTAATTATAAAGCAATAACCATCAGGAACTAGAGACAACAGATATACATGACATATACACCAATTATCAAGCTATAACCATCAGGAACTAGAGACAACAGATATACATGACATATACACTAATTATAAAGCAATAACCATCAGGAACTAGAGATAACAGATATACATGACATATACACCAATTATAAAGCAATAACCATCAGGAACTAGAGACAACAGATATACATGACATATACACCAATTATAAAGCAATAACCATCAGGAACTAGAGACAACAGATATACATGACATATACACCAATTATAAAGCAATAACCATCAGGAACTAGAGACAACAGATATACATGACATATACACCAATTATAAAGCAATAACCATCAGGAACTAGAGACAACAGATATACATGACATATACACCAATTATAAAGCAATAACCATCAGGAACTAGAGACAACAGATATACATGACATATACACCAATTATAAAGCAATAACCATCAGGAACTAGAGACAACAGATATACATGACATATACACCAATTATAAAGCAATAACCATCAGGAACTAGAGACAACAGATATACATGACATATACACCAATTATTATAAAGCTATAACCATCAGGAACTAGAGATAACAGATATACATGACATATACACCAATTATTATCAAGCTATAACCATCAGGAACTAGAGACAACAGATATACATGACATATACACCAATTATAAAGCAATAACCATCAGGAACTAGAGACAACAGATATACATGACATATACACCAATTATAAAGCAATAACCATCAGGAACTAGAGACAACAGATATACATGACATATACACCAATTATTATAAAGCTATAACCATCAGGAACTAGAGACAACAGATATACATGACATATACACCAATTATAAAGCAATAACCATCAGGAACTAGAGACAACAGATATACATGACATATACACCAATTATTATAAAGCTATAACCATCAGGAACTAGAGACAACAGATATACATGACATATACACCAATTATAAAGCAATAACCATCAGGACTAGAGACAACAGATATACATGACATATACACCAATTATAAAGCAATTAACCATCAGGAACTAGAGACAACAGATATACATGACATATACACCAATTATTATAAAGCTATTACCATCAGGAACTAGAGACAACAGATATACATGACATATACACCAATTATAAAGCAATAACCATCAGGAACTAGAGACAACAGATATACATGACATATACACCAATTATAAAGCAATAACCATCAGGAACTAGAGACAACAGATATACATGACATATACACCAATTACTAATTGGTGTATATGGTGTATATCTGTTGTCTCTAGTTCCTGATGGTTATAGCTTTATAAGTTATAAAGCTATAACCATCAGGAACTAGAGACAACAGATATACATGACATATACACCAATTATAAAGCAATAACCATCAGGAACTAGAGACAACAGATATACATGACATATACACCAATTATTATAAAGCTATAACCATCAGGAACTAGAGACAACAGATATACATGACATATACACCAATTATTATAAAGCTATAACCATCAGGAACTAGAGACAACAGATATACATGACATATACACCAATTATAAAGCAATAACCATCAGGAACTAGAGACAACAGATATACATGACATATACACCAATTATAAAGCAATAACCATCAGGAACTAGAGACAACAGATATACATGACATATACACCAATTATAAAGCAATAACCATCAGGAACTAGAGACAACAGATATACATGACATATACACCAATTATAAAGCAATAACCATCAGGAACTAGAGACAACAGATATACATGACATATACACCAATTATTATAAAGCTATAACCATCAGGAACTAGAGACAACAGATATACATGACATATACACCAATTATAAAGCAATAACCATCAGGAACTAGAGACAACAGATATACATGACATATACACCAATTATAAAGCAATAACCATCAGGACTAGAGACAACAGATATACATGACATATACACCAATTATAAAGCAATAACCATCAGGAACTAGAGACAACAGATATACATGATATATACACCAATTATAAAGCAATAACCATCAGGAAACTAGAGACAACAGATATACATGACATATACACCAATTATAAAGCAATAACCATCAGGAACTAGAGACAACAGATATACATGACATATACACCAATTATAAAGCAATAACCATCAGGAACTAGAGACAACAGATATACATGACATATACACCAATTATAAAGCTTTATATAATAATTGGTATATTACGCGCGCTTTGATTGGTCGAGGGCAGTGTGTTATTAGAGTACAGACGCACGTATGACGTCACTAAATACTCAATTCTCAAACTATGTAACATTGGGCAGTAACAACCGTTCACGTCTATTGCAGCAACAAAGGCAGCATGAATTACATTATTAATACTATTATTATTATCATTAGTATTATTATTTATCTAGCACGCGTCACTTACTATCTTCCGCTGTCCAGGCATATACTGCAGGCTCAGAGATATTCCCATCACCAATGATAGTATAAGCACGTATTGTTATTGCAAATCGTTCGTACTTCTCAAGACCATTCAATAATGTACTTGTCAGGTTTCCATCAGCAACATCCTGCACGGTATATGCGGTATTGCTACTCTCGTACATGATTCTATATCCAATTATTATACCATTTTTATGTTCATTTGGTACTTCATCCCAGCTGACTAACAACGATGTAGAACTTGTATGATGCGCACGCAGATTTTTCGGGTAATGACTGGGTACTAGTGATAAAAATACAAATTAACATAGAGTTATTGTAATTAAACCAAGCTCTCGGGCTAATAGCCCATCATCAGGGTTAGAATAGTCAATCTTCAGTTACAATCAGCTGTTACAAACAAAACAAAACAAAACGCGTGTACAAATACATAGAGTCTGCAAAGTATTTAATTGGTCCTAGACTTGATGCGAAAGCGTTGTCTAGTAATAAACGTAAACGTATATAACATAGAGTTGTTTTCGTACGCGAGTACCGTGACACTCAAATGACTTCCTTTCTGAACCAATCAAAAAGCGTGCAGATGCATCTCATCCAATCAAACTCTTTCAATACGACAAATGGCTTCCTTTCTGAACCAATCAAAAAGCGTGCAGATGCATCTCATCCAATCAAACTCTTTCAATACGACAAATGACTTCCTTTCTGAACCAATCAAAAAGCGTGCAGATGCATCTCATCCAATCAAACTCTTTCAATACGACAAATGGCTTCCTTTCTGAACCAATCAAAAAGCGTGCAGATGCATCTCATCCAATCAAACTCTTTCAATACGACAAATGACTTCCTTTCTGAACCAATCAAAAAGCGTGCAGATGCATCTCATCCAATCAAACTCTTTCAATACGACAAATGACTTCCTTTCTGAACCAATCAAAAAGCGTGCAGATGCATCTCATCCAATCAAACTCTTTCAATACGACAAATGACTTCCTTTCTGAACCAATCAAAAAGCGTGCAGATGCATCTCATCCAATCAAACTCTTTCAATACGACAAATGACTTCCTTTCTGAACCAATCAAAAAGCGTGCAGATGCATCTCATCCAATCAAACTCTTTCAATACGACAAATGACTTCCTTTCTGAACCAATCAAAAAGCGTGCAGATGCATCTCATCCAATCAAACTCTTTCAATACGACAAATGACTTCCTTTCTGAACCAATCAAAAAGCGTGCAGATGCATCTCATCCAATCAAACTCTTTCAATACGACAAATGACTTCCTTTCTGAACCAATCAAAAAGCGTGCAGATGCATCTCATCCAATCAAACTCTTTCAATACGACAAATGACTTCCTTTCTGAACCAATCAAAAAGCGTGCAGATGCATCTCATCCAATCAAACTCTTTCCAATACGGTACGGCGCGGATCCCGTGGCTTTCCTACTCGTACGAAAACGACTCTACTTTTTTGGGGAATAACATTGTAACAACTACTGTGTATGCAAACAACCATTGTTGTTGTTGTTGTTGTTGTTTTGTAGAAAACGATATAGATTGGAAATACAACGAACCATTCATGTACATTGTATGTAGAAGACACGCAATGAACCCGTTCATTTGCTCTAAAATCTATGATCCTCTTGTTTAACACTTCACTCCAGGCTAGGCAGGTGCATCAATGTATACTTCACTCCAGGCTAGGCAGGTGCATCAATGTATACTTATCAGGGAAAAACATTTTTTAATTTTGTAATTCAAGCACCGCTAATGTTGTAAATACAAATGTCCCGCAGCTGTTGTTGTTCATTGAAGTGAGGTTCTCCAAACGCGCAAAATTGTGAAAACCTGTCATTTACTTACGCAGGTTACTTTATTTTCAAGATAGACTCCAATGTTCTAGTTCCATGTATATAGCATGACTTACTGTCTTGTCCTGATGTAACGTTAAACTGTACACTAGGTACTCCGTCTGCTATAGTTACAGCCAGTACTTGTACTCCATGCTGGGTGTAAGCGTCAAGACCAGATAGCTCATAAGATCCGATCGCTCTCCTGCGTCTTCTGGAGTTTTGCACTCTGAATATTGAGAGTTAGACAATTGTTTGCTTGTTTTTTGTTTTGTTGTTGATATTGCAAGGCTTGTTGTCTGTCTGACCGTCTGTCTGTCTATCCGTCTGTTTGTCTGTCTGTCTTCCTGTCTGTTTATCTGTCTGTCTGTCTGTCGGTCTGTCCGTCTGTCTGTCTGTCTGTCTGTCTGTCAGTCTGTCTGTTGATTATGTGTTCGTGTTGACCCCATCAGGAGAATAACTTAGAGTTCTTATGATAAGACTCACCTTCTTGTTACATTATGCTTTATTTCAGGTGATGATAACTTGTAATAAATGATCACATAAGACCTCACTATTCCATTGACTTGAAAGACATTCACAGCATCCCAGGATACCGTGATGGAGGCTCCACGTCGTGTGCTCGCGATTACATTGGCTGGAGGTGCGCTAGGTGCTGGCGACAAGTTGTACAATAGTAAGTTGATAAGGTACTGACATGAGCAGGCACTGACATGGTCACAGCACGTCCGTGCCGTACGTTATTTTCCATACGAAACACATCCATCACAATAAACTATCATATAAGGTCAAACTTTGGGTCCACTGTAGAGGACTGACACGTGTTCTATGCACGTCAACCCTGCTACATATGTACACGACTACTGAAAGATATTCAGTCCCCTTCCGTGCATTACCCATTTTATATATCTCAAGTAGCACCCTCCCCCTGCGTATCTCCTTACCGCTTTCTTGTGTTTTCACGCTAGTAGCACCTTACCCCTTACGTATCTCCTTACCGCTTTCTTGTATTTTCACGCTAGTAGCACCCTCGCCCTACGTATCTCCTTACCGCTTTCTTGTGTTTTCACGCTAGTAGCACCCTCGCCCTACGTATCTCCTTACCGCTTTCTTGTGTTTTCACGCTAGTAGCACCCTCGCCCTACGTATCTCCTTACCGCTTTCTTGTGTTTTCACGCTAGTAGCACCCTCGCCCTTACGTATCTCCTTACCGCTTTCTTGTGTTTTCACGCTAGTAGCACCCTCCCCCTTACGTATCTCCTTACCGCTTTCTTGTGTTTTCACGCTAGTAGCACCCTCCCCCTACGTATCTCCTTACCGCTTTCTTGTGTGTTCACGCTAGTAGCACCCTCCCCCTACGTATCTCCTTACCGCTTTCTTGTGTTTTCACGCTAGTAGCACCCTCGCCCTACGTATCTCCTTACCGCTTTCTTGTGTTTTCACGCTAGTAGCACCCTCGCCCTACGTATCTCCTTACCGATTTCTTGTGTTTTCACGCTAGTAGCACCCTCGCCCTACGTATCTCCTTACCGCTTTCTTGTGTTTTCACGCTAGTAGCACCCTCCCCCTTACGTATCTCCTTACCGCTTTCTTGTGTGTTCACGCTAGTAGCACCCTCGCCCTACGTATCTCCTTACCGCTTTCTTGTGTTTTCACGCTAGTAGCACCCTCGCCCTTACGTATCTCCTTACCGCTTTCTTGTGTTTTCACGCTAGTAGCACCCTCCCCCTTACGTATCTCCTTACCGCTTTCTTGTGTTTTCACGCTAGTAGCACCCTCCCCCTACGTATCTCCTTACCGCTTTCTTGTGTGTTCACGCTAGTAGCACCCTCCCCCTACGTATCTCCTTACCGCTTTCTTGTGTTTTCACGCTAGTAGCACCCTCGCCCTACGTATCTCCTTACCGCTTTCTTGTGTTTTCACGCTAGTAGCACCCTCGCCCTACGTATCTCCTTACCGCTTTCTTGTGTTTTTACGCTAGTAGCACCCTCCCCCTACGTATCTCCTTACCGCTTTCTTGTGTTTTCACGCTTATATTGGTAGTTCTAGTTCCAATGCCCTTGTTTGTGAACGCTTTGACGTAGATAATATAGTCTGTATAAGGCATCATGTCATCCAGTGTTTGTTGTGTTGATGCATTGACTGTCTTGTTAGTAATCTGGTTCCTTAATCTATCGTATATCATTAAAACATAACCTTGAACGTCTCCATTGGCGTCTGCTGAGGAAGGCGGACTCAGCGAAAGTCGTAGCGAATTGGACTGCACACTAACTGTAGACAATGTTTGCGGGCCGGCTTCTGGAACTGTTAATAGGCCAAGAAATTCAATAGTCAATTTTCGATATATGTTTCACTTATTGCGTAGAATGGCTTCAGAGCGAGGCTGCGGGTAATAATGCTCACTGATCGGTGAATAGGAGCCTCGCACTAAAACCTTTGTTCAAGTAGAACATAATATATCGAAAGTGTGCTATGCTCACAATAATCTCATACGCAGGAGAACTGACGGCTAGGCGCCAATCCTCCTCCTCGTTTATGGTATGGTAAGAAAATGTATGTTTGTTATGGTTTATCCGAGACTGTGCGATACTACCCTAAACTGATGTACCATGATCTAGTCGGCATTAAAAACAAGAACGCGGATAGTCCAGAGCTGGACCTACTTTTCATAATTCTATTTTATAATTAAAATGGCGCGCGTCAAAAATAAATTATAGCCGAGAGGTCTTCGAAGAAAAAAAACTCCCATATTTTTTTCCTAGACCCATTTTCTTTTTCTGCGCGCGTTTCTTCAGACAGCGATAAATAAAAGTTTGGTCCAGTTCGTGACTAGAGCGCATGGTTGAGGAGTTGCGCGCAGTGTGGTTTACTCACCATCCTCGTCTGTAGTGACATATACTGGTTGACTTAAAGGCCCGGTTCCTTTGCTTGTAAATGCTGCTATCCTTAGGTCGTATGTTTCATGTGTTATCATATCACGAATAGTAACATTGAGTATGTTATTACAGACTCTTATATATCCTATTTGACCGTCAGTAGCTGTGTATTGTATCATGTAGCCTTTAAGTTTTCCATTAATCACATCCTGTGGCAATGGATCCCATTCTACATATACGCTTCTTGAGCTGGTGTTGTATGACTGGCTGATGTTAGGAGCCACATTGGGAACTGTGCGCAAGAGAAATTGTGTTTGTTAATATCACTAGGAATTATCATATTGATCATGTTTGTTTTAAAGCATTGTTAATCGAGTTTGGGCGGGGTGTTATGGATTCAACAAGACACATGATAAGAGGCTACCCTCTATGTATCAATCACTGCCATTTCCCCGGGCGTGGTCGTTTAAAGAGGTACGACTTACCGTCTTCCTGAGTTCTAACTGTAAGAGGTCGAGTATAAGGACCAATCCCCTTGATAGTAGCACATGCGATCATTACTTCATACTCGGTGTACTTCTTCATTGCTTGTATGACGTAGGATAATGGCTGGCTTGGAATCTTAGTAATCTTAGTAATCTTAGTAGTTTGCACTTGCCGGCTATCATCAACACGCTTCCACTTTAGATAACAGTTAAGGATTATACCGAACTGGTTTTCTGTTGGGATGTCGGTCCATGTTGCTTCAATACTCGTAGAATTAGGAGACTTTAATGAGAACTTTTGTGGAGCCATAGTTGGAACTTAACAAATAATTGGAACAAGATAGAACAAGTTAGTAGACTACAAAATCACTTTAGAAAATACAGAGGGAACAAAGGTGGAATTAATCATGAAGATTGCAATCTCAGGCCCTCTTGAGTTACGATGATGCACATCCTCTCCATGTCCTCCTTACCTCCCTCTTCCCTTTTCCCTTTTCTCCTGCCCCACGGGTCTTGCAAGTAGACTATGGTAACTTATTAGTGTTGAACGGATACTTACTATCTTCATCAGTCCATATACCAACAGTATGACAAGGACCTATGTAGATTTCAATAGACACTCCACACACCGTAACGTTATAACTAGAGTAAATTTGTAGACCTTCAATTCTTGTCATGTTGGTTAAGACTGTCTGATTAACCGATGGTGACCCACTACTCAACTGGTAGGTTATTTGATAACTATTAACAGGTCCTCTCTGGTACTTCACTGGAATGAGCGACCAGTGAACTTCAATTGACGTCGATGAAACATTCCAGCCATGCACATTTTGAGGAGCGATGGTTGGAGCTTAAAACAAATCAGAAAACGGGCTTTAATGAAGGCTATGAAAACCTAATAAAGCTACACAACCAGCAATAGGAGTATTTATACGAAGAGAAGTAGATCTATTATTCCTCTGAACACTTCTCATCTGACAAATATCATTCAGGTTTTTACGGTACAGATACATTTAGACATTGATAGTTCTCTGGTATTTCTAGCTTAGACTACTCGCGGTACAACACAGGGCGCACTCTATTTGGCTTGGCGGAGTGATCTGTCTATTGTGCTCACTGATTTCTGGACTACTAGTTCTAGTATTGAGTCTGTGCGGCCTATCTGTCTAGCCACTTCAGAAAGGAATTGCAATAACAACAGAAACGTTGATTACAATGTAGAAAGATCAGCTGATGTTTGATTAACTCACCTAATGCCTTTGTTGTTACGTTGCTCTCAGGCGATAATCTCCCACCACCCTCGAGCGTGTCAGCTCTTACTGATACCGTATAATTTGTATAATATTTCAACTTGGTTAGGTTGTAAGTAACACTGTCCCCTTCGTTATCATACCGCCAATATCTATAGCCGTAATCTGAAGGGTCATCAGCGTTCTTGTAGAACACAGTATATTTACTGAATATACCATGAAGTAAACTCTTGGCGCCAATCGACCAGAGAAATGACAAGGAAATCGAGTTGCCAACAACGTTATTTGCTGAGATATTTAAACCTTTGATGTACACTGAAACCAATTATTTCATTGACGTTAATATTTCATAATTTAGAACTTCTAACATTGCGCATACTCGTACATTACAATTACCTTGCGCATACTCGTACATCAGACTAACTTTGCGCATACTCGTACATCAGACTAACCTTGCGCATACTCGTACATCAGACTAACCTTGCGCATACTCGTACATCAGACTAACCTTGCGCATACTCGTACATCAGACTAACCTTGCGCATACTCGTACATCAGACTAACCTTGCGCATACTCGTACATTACAATTACCTTGCGCATACTCGTACATCAGACTAACTTTGCACATACTCGTATATCAGACTAACCTTGCGCATACTCGTACATCAGACTAACCTTGCGCATACTCGTACATCAGACTAACTTTGCGCATACTCGTACATCAGACTAACCTTGCGCATACTCGTACATCAGACTAACCTTGCGCATACTCGTACATCAGACTAACCTTGCGCATACTCGTTCATCAGACTAACCTTGCGCATACTCGTACATCAGACTAACCTTGCGCATACTCGTACATCAGACTAACCTTGCGCATACTCGTACATCAGACTAACCTTGCGCATACTCGTACATCAGACTAACCTTGCGCATACTCGTACATCAGACTCACCTTGCGCATACTCGTTCATCAGACTAACCTTGCGCATACTCGTACATCAGACTAACCTTGCGCATACTCGTACATCAGACTAACCTTGCGCATACTCGTACATCAGACTAACCTTGCGCATACTCGTACATCAGACTAACTTTGCGCATACTCGTACATCAGACTAACCTTGCGCATACTCGTACATCAGAATCACCTTGCGCATACTCGTTCATCAGACTAACCTTGCGCATACTCGTACATCAGACTAACCTTGCGCATACTCGTACATCAGACTAACCTTGCGCATACTCGTACATCAGACTAACCTTGCGCATACTCGTACATCAGACTAACCTTGCGCATACTCGTACATCAGACTAACTTGCGCATACTCGTACATCAGAATCACCTTGCGCATACTCGTACATCAGACTAACCTTGCGCATACTCGTACATCAGACTAACTTTGCGCATACTCGTACATCAGAATCACCTTGCGCATACTCGTACATCAGACTAACTTTGCGCATACTCGTATATCAGACTAACTTTGCGCATACTCGTTCATCAGACTAACTTTGCGCATACCCAGGTATTTAAACTAAACATGCATATGGACTTGTTATTTAGAAATCAACATAGAAGAAACATTTTCTGTAGACTGACCATCATTTGAGCTGTAGTTCAGTATATTGTATGACTTGTCTAGATATACCACTACATCCTCCATTCGAGAATATCCTTCGCCGTCAAATTCAACTAGAAAGTTACATGCCGCAAAACCGTCTTTCTCCCTGAAGATTCCAATTGAAACATTCAATAAACTCATAAATAATTTCACAATAAATTGTTTTTTTCCTCTACGTTGTAATAAAATATACAATTTACCAGAATATTACGACCCCATGACTCTTTATGCTGCTGTTTTTATCGGCTTGTAATATCTGAAAGAGAGACATCCACCCAACCATGTAAGAACATCATATCAATCTACGTATATCTGGTAGCGTGGCCGAGTGGTCTAAGGCGCTGGTTTTAGGCACCAGTCTCGTAAGAGGCGTGGGTTCGAATCCCACCGCTGCCATTATTTTATCTCTCTTTATAAAAGCAAAGCAGAGATCTATCAATCAAGTGTGACTGTCTTTATCAGTCTACGTATATCTGGTAGCGTGGCCGAGTGGTCTAAGGCGCGCTGGTTTTAGGCACCAGTCTCGTAAGAGGCGTGGGTTCGAATCCCACCGCTGCCATTATTTTATCTCTCTTTATAAAAGCAAAGCAGAGATCTATCAATCAAGTAACTGTCTTTATCAATCTACGTATATATCTGGTAGCGTGGCCGAGTGGTCTAAGGCGCTGGTTTTAGGCACCAGTCTCGTAAGAGGCGTGGGTTCGAATCCCACCGCTGCCATTATTTTATCTCTCTTTATAAAAGCAAAGCAGAGATCTATCAATCAAGTGTGACTGTCTTTATCAGTCTACGTATATCTGGTAGCGTGGCCGAGTGGTCTAAGGCGCTGGTTTTAGGCACCAGTCTCGTAAGAGGCGTGGGTTCGAATCCCACCGCTGCCATTATTTTACCTCTCTTTATAAAAGCAAAGCAGAGATCTATCAATCAAGTAAACTGTCGTTATCAATCTACGTATATCTGGTAGCGTGGCCGAGTGGTCTAAGGCGCTGGTTTAAGGCACCAGTCACGTAAGAGGCGTGGGTTCGAATCCCACCGCTGCCATTATTTTACCTCTCTTTATAAAAGCAAAGCAGAGATCTATCAATCAAGTAAACTGTCGTTATCAATCTACGTATATCTGGTAGCGTGGCCGAGTGGTCTAAGGCGCTGGTTTTAGGCACCAGTCTCGTAAGAGGCGTGGGTTCGAATCCCACCGCTGCCATTATTTTACCTCTCTTTATAAAAGCAAAGCAGAGATCTATCAATCAAGTAAACTGTCGTTATCAATCTACGTATATCTGGTAGCGTGGCCGAGTGGTCTAAGGCGCTGGTTTAAGGCACCAGTCACGTAAGAGGCGTGGGTTCGAATCCCACCGCTGCCATTATTTTACCTCTCTTTATAAAAGCAAAGCAGAGATCTATCAATCAAGTAAACTGTCGTTATCAATCTACGTATATCTGGTAGCGTGACCGAGTGGTCTAAGGCGCTGGTTTAAGGCACCAGTCACGTAAGAGGCGTGGGTTCGAATCCCACCGCTGCCATTATTTTACCTCTCTTTATAAAAGCAAAGCAGAGATCTATCAATCAAGTAAACTGTCTTTATCAATCTACGTATATATATATCTGGTAGCGTGGCCCGAGGGGAACTACTCCGTGTAGGCACAATCACGCAATGGTCCCTATGCAATATAATAATAATGCATTTGTCACTGCCAAGTTAGACTACTGTAACTCCTTGCTTTATGGTCTTCCTAAGTACTGCATAAAAAGGATTCAACACGTTCAAAATGCTGCTGCTCGACTGGTTACTTTAACATCAAAGTTTGACCACATTACTCCCGTTTTGGCTGAGCTCCACTGGCTTCCCGTGGAGTATCGAATCCAATACAAGATCTTGGTGATAACTTACAAGGCCCTTCATAATCAAGCTCCCCATTATATCTGTGAACTAATACAACGGAACGGATATAGAGTAAATAGTAACTTTAGTCTTCAGAATGATAAAATATCGAGATGAATGGATAAAAGACAGCAAAAAAAAGGTAAAGTGTCTAAGTTTTGATCTTCAGTAAACTGCTTCCTTTGCAAAAGCGAACGGTTGTGCCTACATGAAGTGGTTACCGGCCCGAGTGGTCTAAGGCGCTGGTTTTAGGCACCAGTCTCGTAAGAGGCGTGGGTTCGAATCCCACCGCTGCCATTATTTTATCTCTCTTTATAAAAGCAAAGCAGAGATCTATCAATCAAGTAACTGTCTTTATCAATCTACGTATATATCTGGTAGCGTGGCCGAGTGGTCTAAGGCGCTGGTTTTAGGCACCAGTCTCGTAAGAGGCGTGGGTTCGAATCCCACCGCTGCCATTATTTTATCTCTCTTTATAAAAGCAAAGCAGAGATCTATCAATCAAGTAACTGTCTTTATCAATCTACGTATATATCTGGTAGCGTGGCCGAGTGGTCTAAGGCGCTGGTTTAAGGCACCAGTCTCGTAAGAGGCGTGGGTTCGAATCCCACCGCTGCCATTATTTGATCTCTCTTTATAAAAGCAAAGCATGAGATCTATCAATCAAGTAACTGTCTTTATCAGTCTACGTATATCTGGTAGCGTGGCCGAGTGGTCTAAGGCGCTGGTTTTAGGCACCAGTCTCGTAAGAGGCGTGGGTTCGAATCCCACCGCTGCCATTATTTTATCTCTCTTTATAAAAGCAAAGCAGAGATCTATGAATCAAGTAACTGTCTTTATCAATCTACGTATATATCTGGTAGCGTGGCCGAGTGGTCTAAGGCGCTGGTTTAAGGCACCAGTCTCGTAAGAGGCGTGGGTTCGAATCCCACCGCTGCCATTATTTTATCTCTCTTTATAAAAGCAAAGCAGAGATCTATCAATCAAGTGACTGTCTTTATCAATCTACGTATATCTGGTAGCGTGGCCGAGTGATCTAAGGCGCTGGTTTAAGGCACCAGTCTCGTAAGAGGCGTGGGTTCGAATCCCACCGCTGCCATTATTTTATCTCTCTTTATAAAAGCAAAGCAGAGATCTATCAATCAAGTAACTGTCTTTATCAATCTACGTATATATCTGGTAGCGTGGCCGAGTGGTCTAAGCATAGGCAGCCCAACCATTCCTTTTGAGGCTACTAAATAATGAAATAAAATGATATGTGCGTCTTTTTTGATGGGTTTCCTGTGGTAGAGCGCGCGCGCGCAATACGTATTATGTTGGGATCCCTGTGCATAGAAATGCATGATGTTGGTATCCCTCTATCCCTGTGCATAGAAATGTATGATGTTGGGATCCCTGTGCGCATCCCGCGCGATTTTGGTGCACTTTTCCGTGAGCCGAAGAGCCGAAGTCGTCGTGCGCTACAGGCCCGTGGGGGGGTACCCAGGGTGAAGTAGCTCAAGCCTTGCAAAATGGTGGGACATCAAAGAGAAGTCGATGAAACAAAAAATGTTTTTTTCGGTGTAAGCGTTTGAATAAGCCAGTTCACGCTGTCGGCCGCCATTTTGAATTGGGGCAAACTCGGCAAAAATTATAGAAATCTGGATCACTTTGACTTGCCGTAACTCCGCTCGATTTCGTTGGATTTTTAAAAACTTACCATTTTAGAAAAAATGTTTTCTTTGTTATTGATGTTCTATAATATGATGGGTATTGGAAGGCTACAAATCGAGAAAAAAAGATTTTTGTTTTCAAAATAAAACGTTCGGCACGTGAATATGCAAATTAGCTCGAAATTTTAAGATCCATTCGTGAAAAGAAGATTGACTCGAAAAAGGTAGTTAAAACACCTACATTGGTCTTATTTTCACTCAAACAACTCATATGCATGCCTGCTGATTATCGAAGTTTAAATTATGAAAATAAAACGAAATCGAGCGGAGTTACGGCAAGTCAAAGTGATCCATATTTCTATCAATTTTGCCGCGTTTGCCCCAATTCAAAATGGCGGCCGACAGCGTGAACTGGCTTATTCTATTCCTTATCCATGGTAAGCTTAGAAGTTCACAATTCATGTCAACTTTAAATAACTTTAGAAGAAATTCGACGATTTTAAAGTAGTCCTTTTTCATTTTGAATGGTGGAGAATTGTATGTTGGGCTCGACAAGCAAAAGTTTTGTTGAAAAGCAACTTTAACTAAAAGTATTTTTGTCAAGGTTTTTACGTAGTATTTGCTCTAACTGTTCTCTAATAAAAGCACTTGCCTATACTAGGGCAGAAGGGCTGCTCACTAATCCTCAACAAATCAGTTTTCATAAATTATGACTGAGCTATTTGACTTGTGTAGTTTTGTCAGTGATCGAAATCACTTCAACAAGGATTCTCACTGAACTGACTGATGGTACTTCATCTCTATTTAAACATTTTGACTATCTCATCAGAAAGTGTTTGACGTAATTTTGTACTTTCTTACAGTTGTTCTTACTGAAAACATAAGGACCAACACAGCATTAACCATCTGAAGCAAAAATATAGACGAACTCAATGGCATTCACTGACATCGAAGGAGACATGAATGGCGAAGGACTCGTGAAGCAGTTGAAGCTGCCGTGAACTAAAATATTAACAGTTCTTCATTATTGTCATTGACATAGTACAACTTATTTAGCAAATACTAGCTATCAACTGAAAGAAACACAGCGTAATTAAATACGGTTTTCCTAAGAACGTAAGTATCGCTTCCGAGTGCTTACAAATTGTACGAACTCCGATGTAAGCTTATGTTATTCATTCAACTTATGATTGTGGTGACATGTATAATATTTAGTTTAGTTTCGTATTATTCACAGTATTACTGATCAATATAGCGAATAAATTACACATGAAGAACGGCGAAACAGTGTGTAAAAAGCTTAGTAAACTTTTAAAAACTTATTGTTGAAATAAATACGTTTGTTTGACATTTTGTGTACAAGCACTGATAGCAAAATGTGTTGTGTAGTACTAAATATTGAGACTATTCAGCAGTTTATAAAACACAATGCCTCAATTTTGAAGCATTTTAATCGATAAAAATCAAAAAAAAAAAAAAATACTTTATAAAAATCAAAACTGAAATCAAATAAAGTATATTGTAGATGTTTTGACTTATATTTAGTGAAAATATAAATATTAAAACTTGCTGAAAAGAGAGAAAAGAGCACAATTCAGATTTGACGAGCGCTTGCCGATGTCCTCTCGAAGGTAAAATCCGAATGTTTCACGGAAAAGTGCACCATCGAACTGCACCGCACATCGGTCCATGAGGCGCAAAATGTCAAAATTAAAGTTTCTCAGCGTACGGTGAAGTTAGACGGCTGAAACTTATGAAGTGTTTAGAGAATACGGTAAAGTTTAGTTATCCGAAGAAAAATTGAAATTTTACGTCATATTGACAAAGATTAGGGGCAAAAACGTAATTGTCACGTGACCGAGTTTCATACCTTGTCTCAATATACACATGTACTGCGGGACGCGCGGGATGCGCACAGGGAGCCCAATATTATACGGTACTCAACACAGGGAACCCAACATATCTACGCATT
The DNA here is from genome assembly GCA_033675265.1 of Actinostola sp. cb2023. Classification (NCBI taxonomy): domain Eukaryota; kingdom Metazoa; phylum Cnidaria; class Anthozoa; order Actiniaria; family Actinostolidae; genus Actinostola; species Actinostola sp. cb2023. The sequence continues at coordinate 1,314,972 of JAUJYZ010000132.1, forward strand.
ATAATATATATTGCGCGCGCGCGCTCTACCACAGGAAACCCGTCAAAAAAAGACGCAAATATCATTTTATTGAATTAGTTAGTAGCCTGAAAAGGAATGGTTGGGCTGCCTGTGGTCTAAGGCGCTGGTTTAAGGCACCAGTCTCGTAAGAGGCGTGGGTTCGAATCCCACCGCTGCCATTATTTTATCTCTCTTTATAAAAACAAAGCAGAGATCTATCAATCAAGTAACTGTCTTTATCAATCTACGTATATCTGGTAGCGTGGCCGAGTGGTCTAAGGCGCTGGTTTAAGGCACCAGTCTCGTAAGAGGCGTGGGTTCGAATCCCACCGCTGCCATTATTTTATCTCTCTTTATAAAAGCAAAGTAGAGATCTATCAATCAAGTAAACTGTCGTTATCAATCTACGTATATCTGGTAGCGTGGCCGAGTGGTCTAAGGCGCTGGTTTAAGGCACCAGTCTCGTAAGAGGCGTGGGTTCGAATCCCACGCTGCCATTATTTTATCTCTCTTTATAAAAGCAAAGTAGAGATCTATCAATCAAGTAACTGTCTTTATCAATCTACGTATAGAGCAGATTTCGTATGACTGTGAAAAACCACGGCGCACGGCACGGCACTGTCACGGCACGGATTCATTCGAAATCCTAAATCATCACGGTCACGGCACGGCACGTCCGTGCCGTAAGTTTTTCACAGTCATTCGAAATCTGCTCTATCTGGTAGCGTGGCAGAGTAGTCTAAGGCGCTGGTTTTAGGCACCAATCTTGTCATGGTATTACTTAGAATAATACTTACATTTGTCGTTAATTCTGAAACTGCTCTCTGATATCTGTCACTGTCTCTCTTTAGTAAGTCTGGGTTCCAAGGTTTTTTTGTTAGCAAGCTTGTGTTGAGATAAAGATCTGGTCCTCCTATAAGCATATAAATGCAAGCACTAGATTGAGTAAACTCTACTCTACTCTACCTTTCTCGACTCTACTCTACTTTACACTCTTTATTCTACCTTACTCTACTCTACTGTACTGTACTGTACTCATTACCTCACTATACCCTACCTTACTCTACTCTACTCTACTCTACCTTACTCTACTCTACTCTACCTTACTCTACCATACTATACTCTACTCTACCCTACCTTACTCTACCTTACTCTACTCTACTCTACCAGTTACTCTACTCTACCTTACACTACTAACTCTACTCTACTCTACCTTACTCTACTCTACTATTCCTTACTCTACTCTACTCTACTGTACCTTACTATACCAATAGGTGCTATCTACTCTATCTATACTCTACCTTACTCTACTCTACTCTACCTTACTCTACCTTACTCTACTCTACTCTACTCTACTCTACTCTACCTTACTCTACTCTACTCTACCAGTTACTCTACTCTACCTTACACTACTAACTCTACTCTACTCTACCTTACTCTACTCTACTATTCCTTACTCTACTCTACTCTACTGTACCTTACTATACCAATAGGTGCTATCTATCTATCTATCCTCTACCTTACTCTACCTTTCTATACTCTACCTTACTCTACCTTACTCTACTCTACTCTACTCTACTCTACCTTACTCTACTCTACTCTACCAGTTACTCTACTCTACCTTACACTACTAACTCTACTCTACTCTATCTACTCTACCTTACTCTACTCTACTATTCCTTACTCTACTCTACTCTACTGTACCTTACTATACCAATAGGTGCTATCTATCTATCTATCCTCTACCTTACTCTACCTTTCTATACTCTACCTTACTCTACCTTACTCTACTCTACTATACCTTACTCTACTCTACTATACCTTACTCTACTCTACTGTACCTTACTATACCTATAGGTGCTATCTATTTATCTATACTCTACTCTACATTACTCTACCTTTCTATCTATCTACTCTATCTATCTATCTATCTATCTATCTATCTATCTATCTATCTATCTATCTATCTATCTATCTATCTATCTATCTATCTATCTATCTATCTATCTATCTATCTATCTATACTCTACTCTACCTTACTCTACCTTACTCTACTCTACTCTACCTTACTCTACCTTACTCTACCTTACTCTACCTTATTATACCTTACTCTACTCTACTCTACTCTACTCCTCTGCTCTGCTCTGCTCTGCTCTGCTCTGCTCTGCTCTGCTCTGCTCTGCTCTGCTCTGCTCTGCTCTGCTCTGCTCTGCTCTTGACTACTCTACTCTACTCTACTCTACTCTACTCTACTCTACTCTGCTCTGCTCTGCTCTGCTCTGCTCTGCTCTGCTCTGCTCTGCTCTGCTCTGCTCTGCTCTGCTCTGCTCTGCTCTGCTCTGCTCTGCTCTGCTCTGCTCTGCTCTGCTCTGCTCTGCTCTGCTCTGCTCTGCTCTGCTCTGCTCTGCTCTGCTCTGCTCTGCTCTGCTCTGCTCTGCTCTGCTCTGCTCTGCTCTGCTCTGCTCTGCTCTGCTCTGCTCTGCTCTGCTCTGCTGCTCTACATTTTTGTTCTTATTTTACCCACTATACAATATCCTCTCCTTCCATTATGAAGTTGGCATAAATATACCTTCTTCTTGCCGAAAACCAATAAAGAATCAAAACTACCCATGCTCCACTTGGTCTTGCCGCGTAGGCATGAGTTCTAATGTATCTGGGTAAGGACAGACTGGTCACCCTGCCCATGATGCCGCGCGCGCGCACAAAATATTTTAATTTAAAATTAAGACAATTTTGGCGTCGGTTTGTACCATCCTTGACCAATAAACACCATGAAAACATTGGGGCAAGATATCGTCCAACAAAAGACGGTTGCCTACCTTTATAATATTGATAAATATTTCCAATGATTTTCGAGGTCAAGAATTTCTTGTCAATGATGATGTCATCTATGGACGCATTAGGTACACCCCAACCTTCTAGACCTATACTGAAGTAATTGTTCTTGCTAATAGGATAAGACTGCCGCTGGATATGTTTGACAGAGTCGCTTCGTTTCACTCCATCGATATAAATCATTAAGGGATAAGTGCCATTTTGCAGATACTTATAACGAAAAAGAAAGTGAAACCAGACACCTATTGGAGCAACAACACTCCTTATATATCGAATATTAGCAAGTGTTGAACTAACTGAAACGTTAGATGTGGAGTTTGGCTGATAAACAGTAAACCCGGTTTCGTCTGGTATTGCCTGGGTAGTCCAGAAAACCTGTTTTTGCTTCGGACTTTTATGGTAGAATTTAATCCACATAGAAACAGTTAGACCACTTATGCACAATTTTGGATCATTAACGCAACTAGGAAGCTGTGTCGTGGGTAGTTTGACGATCTCTCCCGAGCCGTTAAACGATAATGCACCATTAATAACTCCACGAACATTGTGAGCACCGTTTGCAGAACTCCATTGACCTGTCTTTAAGCATTTCAAAGCAGCCTTGTTATCCAGAGGCCAGTGGAACCAAGCTGACTTTAAGAAGGTATCGTATTCCAGTTTAGCATAAGCTAGAATAATGGAAATTTTGAACATCAAGATATTAAAAATAATCGTATCTCTAGCTATATCAATTTAATTTAATTGTTATAACTTTTCACTGCTCTTAGCCAATCAGAATCGAGCATTTTTGCCATGAATATTATTAAATATATAAACAAACAAGTGACAAAGAATCAGTTTCTACCAACCTGAGGTCTGAAGCTCCAATAATTTGTTGTGCCTTGAAAAATATTCTGTTGACAATTTGTTGATGTCATATCGTTGTCCATCGCCTGTCAGCGATGGCTTGGTGTAGCATCTCCATTGCTTTACAGTACTTCTGTGATCTCGATCATATCGGGCATAGTAGATCTGATCGTTACTTTCATTAGTAGTACAATATTCATCACGTTTGTTTTGAAGGACTAACAAAGATAAATTTTGAGAAAAGAATTTTATTAAATTTTCATATAATAATAATAATTATTATATTATACTTACCACGTCTTTCCAGACAAAGGTGGCTCTAAGGGGGGAGGGGGTGCATGACATCCTCATACTTACCACGTCTTTCCAGACAAAGGTGGCTCTAAGGGGGGAGAGGGTGCATGACATCCTCATACTTACCACGTCTTTCCAGACAAAGGTGGCTCTAAGGGGGGAGAGGGTGCATGACATCCTCATACTTACCACGTCTTTCCAGACAAAGATGGCTCTAAGGGGGGAGGGGGTGCATGACATCCTCATACTTACCACGTCTTTCCAGACAAAGGTGGCTCTAAGGGGGAAGGGGGTGCATGACATCCTCATACTTAACAAGTCTTTCCAGATGACATCCTCATACTTAACAAGTCTTTCCAGACAAAGGTGGCTCTAAGGGGGGAGGGGGTGCATGACATCCTCATACTTAACAAGTCTTTCCAGACAAAGGTGGCTCTAAGGGAGGAGAGGGTGCATGACATCCTCATACTTACCAAGTCTTTCAAGACAAAGGTGGCTCTAAGGGGGGAGAGGGTGCATGACTGCCTCATATTTACCACGTCTTTCAAGACAAAGATGGCTCTAAGGGGGGAGAGGGTGCATGACATCCTCATACTTACCACGTCTTTCCAGACAAAGGTGGCTCTAAGGGGGGAGAGGGTGCATGACATCCTCATACTTACCACGTCTTTCCAGACAAAGGTGGCTCTAAGGGGGGAGAGGGTGCATGACATCCTCATACTTACCACGTCTTTCCAGACAAAGGTGGCTCTAAGGGGGGAGAGGGTGCATGACATCCTCATACTTACCACGTCTTTCCAGACAAAGGTGGCTCTAAGGGGGGGAGGGGGTGCATGACATCCTCATACTTACCACGTCTTTCCAGACAAAGGTGGCTCTAAGGGGGAAGGGGGTGCATGACATCCTCATACTTAACAAGTCTTTCCAGATGACATCCTCATACTTAACAAGTCTTTCCAGACAAAGGTGGCTCTAAGGGGGGAGGGGGTGCATGACATCCTCATACTTAACAAGTCTTTCCAGACAAAGGTGGCTCTAAGGGAGGAGAGGGTGCATGACATCCTCATACTTACCAAGTCTTTCAAGACAAAGGTGGCTCTAAGGGGGGAGAGGGTGCATGACTGCCTCATATTTACCACGTCTTTCAAGACAAAGATGGCTCTAAGGGGGGAGAGGGTGCATGACATCCTCATACTTACCACGTCTTTCCAGACAAAGGTGGCTCTAAGGGGGGAGGGGTGCATGACATCCTCATACTTACCACGTCTTTCCAGACAAAGTTCGTAGTCTCGACGACCAAAATCACACATACACTTGTTCACAATCTTGTCGTATAACTCACCCTCAAGGCATGGAGAATGGGATAGTAGATCTAAGGAATAATATATGTCAATTAATAAACTAAGCAATACTATGATATAAGCCCTTTATATGCGCACGGGAAGGACCGTCACTAAGCATACTAAATACTAAATAAATATTTTTATCCGCCTCTAATGGGCACGATTAGCGCACTTCTTCTTCTTCGGGGGGGGGGGGGGGGGGAGTTCTTCGCAGGGGGGGGGGGGGGAGTGCCCTTGTCAGAGATATAGGAGGTCCAATCCCTGACCCTGTTTGAAACCAAACTAAAGTTCCAAAATTGTGAAGTGCATATCATGTCTTAAGCTGCTTTGTAGTACATGGTGACTGTGAGCATGTCCAGAGCAGTCTTACGCTAACACTAGCTCTTTGTAGTACATGGTGACTGTGAGCATGTCCAGAGCAGTCTTACGCTAACACTAGCTCTTTGTAGTACATGGTGACTGTGAGCATGTCCAGAGCAGTCTTACGCTAACACTAGCTCTGGCTCAGTATCCCAGGTAGGTCCACACCGTCAACCTGACTCTGAGCGACCCGGCGGCCCTGTGTTTTCGAGGCTGAGCTAAAAGGTTAGAAGTGAGCCCTGTCAACCTAAGCTAAAGCTAAGCAAGTCATTCTAAGCAAATTACTACCTCCCACTACCAATACTTCGATGTCATCTGGCTGAAAATAGCTGTTTCCAGTTAGTGTTGCTTTGTTAGGAGGTAACTGATACGAGGCGCCAGGTAGATTGCTGACATTTCTTGCCGTTATATTGATGGCAAGATCTCCTTTACCAAATATAACACCATCTTGAGTAAAGAAATACGCTGGTATCATAGCTATCTGGAAGTAATTCCATCTTGAAACCAATGCGGTTTATATTGCTTTGATTGAATGTGAACAAAAATGCTTTGGACGAAGGAACACCTCGATAACCTGCAACATAAATCGATCATTATTTGTTATTTTTAATTGATTCGTCACAAGGGACAAAAGAAGCGTGAATGGAGAAGGTAACAGGACTAATCGGTCCAATTGGTTTACCTCCCCCTTACAAATATCAAGTAAATAACACACAGATTACAACTCAGATGAATGACATTATGGAAAGGCAAAAACAAACAAAAAATTACTGATATAAAACAATAAAATAGTTGAAAACTATGGCGGCTGGTCCATAGGAATTTTGTCAAGGAAATGTATGGTGATAGCCTTTTTAAACTGGTTTAGACTAGTGAATTCGCTTATGATCCCTAGCAAGTTGTTCCATAGGGGCTACTGATCTGGGAAAAAATGAAAGCTTGAAATAGTTCTGCTGGTGTTGAGAGATCTTATGAAATACGGTAATTATTAGAATTACGAGTATTGTAACTAAAAAGTTAAAGTCCAGTAGGCAAGAGGTAATTTTAAAGAACAACAGTAAGTCACTTGTTTTTCTTCTATATTGGTAACATGTCTTGATCATGTTTACTGATGTCAAAGTTTACAAACTTTCTTCGACTTTACTTTTTCGTTTGAAACGCAGGCTTTCTTCTCGCGCCTGGTCTCTCCGCGGCATCCATGTTTCATTACATGAATTATCCTTTTCAGATTGTTGGGCGGAGCGACTATGCATCCAGCTCAGTCGGTATATAAAAGACTAAAAGTAAATGATAAATGGTGAAGTTAACGTCAAGTCCTCATTGTCGGACTTTAACTTACCGTAAACTTGAACCTCGGCCATGTTCAAAACCCTGCTGTTACGAAATATTTGAATTGTTACGTTGTTGCCATATATGGGTGGGTTACAATAGATCGAGCCTTGTGTCACTTGATTGATTTGACAGTAAGTCCGAACCACCACACGAGTCGACAGTATTCAGTTTGCCATTTAGTCGATGGCTGACTAGAATCTTGAACTTATTTCATTCGATATTTTACAGCAGTCTTTCCGATTCACTATGTGTACTCTAAATATGAAAATCGGGCGTTCTAACCTCGACACTCCACCATGGTGAATCTTCCTCATTGGTGTGCACATACGTTGACCAATCACCGTCAACGGCAGCTGATGCCAACGTTATTATGATTTTGAAAAACGAGGAGAGAAAGGCTGGTCGGTTGAACGCATTAGTCTTTAGACATCCCCAAATATTCTAATAACAAAATAAAATACAATAAAGGTATATATATAATATATATATACCATGATATTGTGATATATATCACCAGCTTTGCTTAGATAAATAAATAATGTCTTTTCTGACTGACTGGGGGACAAATAAATTCAGTAAGACGTAAACAAAAAAAGAAACAATGCAAATTACCAGTAATTGCAAAATTGAGTATTCTAAGCTAGTCTAAAGGCATTTACTATATTTAATCTAAAACCTTGCATTTCGTTTGCCGGGCAAATATTAATATCAATATATAATTTTTTTCAACTAGGGGGGATGGTTTTGCCACCAAATAGTGTAGGGTTTTTTGAGCCACTCAATCAGTTAGGTAGGGTATATTTCGTAATTTTTTTCGTATTTTTCACTCCGATCCTAAATGGGTGCACAATTTTTATCGCGTTTTCAACCACACACATAGAAAATAAACAACACATTTTGTTCCGTTATAGGTCTTTAGTACTAAACCCTTAATAAAACATGAGGCAAAGGTGACTCAAGGTTACGCTAAAGTTTCCCCACAGAGACAAAAGTATTCTTCAATTTAAAAAAAAACAAAAACAACATTTAATAAGTATTGGCTTAAACACACAACACAACAAAAAAAAAAACCACGCGTCTTTTTTTTGATGGGTTTTTCTGTGTGGGTTAGAATGACTAAATGGCATTTACAAGGATTTTTAGTGTGAAATTTTTATTGGCTCCCAAATAATCCCTTTATAATCCACTAGTTTTTTTAAGTTCTTTTTCTTATTGTAAAGCGCATCGAGGTTTCAGGATGCGCTAATATAAATACTCTGTTTATTATACATTATTATTAGTTATTATTATTATTATATTTATCATTACCGTTTAAAATGATTTTTGACATCCTGTGAAAAGCCACCAAGAATCTGGGGATTCACCCCCGTATCTTTTTCGTATCAGGAAGACAAAGTGGGTCTTTTCTACTGCACTTTTTAAAAGAAATATGATTCCGCATTCCAACCATCTTTCAGTGTTTGAAAGCATGGCTCCCAGTACTTATTCCCGATACCCCAGCTTGCGATAAATTAACCAGTCCTTGGTAACTTGGAATGTGTCCTATCATATTAGTCCTCATACCCTAGTATGTTGAAAACAAATTTAAATGCGAATTTGAATTGGGGGGAATTGACAGTCACAGTTATTGATGTCAATTGCAAAAACTGGGGGCCCGTCTGACTAGGGGTCTGGTCCTGACTACCTGAACTGCCTGGACTGTCTGTCCTGAACTGGCCTGACTGTTTGGTTTGCTGTCCTGTCTGACTGCCTGTCTGTCTGACTACCTGACTGCCTCGGCTGTCTGTCTGACTGCCTGACTGTTTGTCTGTCTTGACTGCCTGTCTGTCTGACTACCTGACTGCCTCTCTGTATGTCTGACTGCCTGACTGTTTGTCCTGTCTTGACTGCCTGTCTGTCTGACTACCTGACTTGCCTGACTGTTTGTCTTGTGTCTGACTGCCTGTCTGTCTGACTACCTGACTGTCTGGCTGTCTTGTCTGACTGCCTGACTGTTTGTCTGTCTGACTGCCTGGCTGTCTGGCTGTCTGTCTGACTGGCCTGACTGCCTGACTGCCTGGCTGTCTGGTCTGACTGCCTGGACTGTTTGTCTGTCTGACTGCCTGTCTGACTATCTGACTGCCTGGCTGTCTGTCTGACTGCCTGACTGTTTGTCTGTCTGACTATTTGACTGCCTACCTGTGTGTCTGTCTGACTGCAATGTGTCCTTACTGCCTACCTGTGTGTCTGGTCTGACTGACTGGGGGGGGGACTTGCCTATCTGGTTCTGTCTGTCTGTCTGACTCCCTGACTGTCTGACCGAATGACAGAAAAAAGAAAATCGCTTAAAATGAAGAAGGAAGGAAGGAATTAAACAAGCAAGCAATCAACGTAATGAAATGGATGAAACAGAATAACAGAAATAGCAAAACCAATTAAGCATTAAAGCGTAACATATAAAAACACATTGAAAAAAGCTTACCTGATAATACGGGTTTTGAGCCATTGATGGAAAAAATGAAACAAGCTTTTCCAACTGCTGGATGTTGTGATATTGTCCACAGCTATGAATCCCCCATTTATTCATTTCCCAACCAAATAGCTTTGAAAATAATCTAAGAAATCGAACAATGTAAACTTTGATGTTCAAAAATTCCTCAGTGCGGGATTTGCTAAAATCAAAACTGGGGGTCCCCCTGAATCCAACCAGCTAGATTGGCCCTATTTTTCATAAAGCGTATTTTTATATATCTGTAAATATGTTTGTCTGGTGGGGTATTAGTCACTCTTCGTTAGTTTGGATTGATATTGATTAATAAATGGAAAATGGACTTTTCATGACAGAGTGACGTCCATTGTGATGGACGTCATGTGGGGGGGGGGAAGATGGGGGGGGGGAAGATGACGTTCATATATATATTACGCAATGAAAGTAAGGCTTCACGTCGTAGTTGTATAAATGAAATATATAATAGTTAGTTAACTAACCTGATTAAGCTATGTCCGAGCTAATCGGCACCTGAGCTTTTAACCATGAGTGTATGTTCACCTTGTTGTCCTGATCCAGTCTCCCATCAAGCAACGGTCTCGTTTCCTAGGTAAAAGACCGCCTAAGTTACAGTAACACGGGTTTTACACGTTTAAGCGCCCTGGGATTCGTACCGTTGGAATGATATAGAAGAAAGTAGAGGAGGGCAAGTTTTGGAACTTAGTATTGGGAATCTGTTCGGTAAATAGTGATTTTCTCCTTTAAAATCTTGGATATTTTAGAGAGTCAACCAACCAGTAAACCCAGGAACTTGAAAAGGCCTGGGAATATATAAATCCTGATGGGAGAATCAATCGTGGATTTATAATCTCATCATTGTAACTAACCTCAAAAAACTAAACAAACCAACTTGTCCAGGTGTCCATGGCAGGCCTGTGGTGGTTGCTGGTTAAGCAAAGGGAAAACCCCGCTCTTACGGACAACCCGCCTAAATACGGACACCCGCTTTAATACGGACACCCGCTTAATACGGACAGTTTGTTTGTTTGTCCCGAAGAAAAGCCCCATATATATATGAAAGCCCGGTTAATACGGACAATTCAATAAGTATTGAAAATTTGTGGTACAAATAAACTATGTATGTATGTATGATAATACGGGACACTTTTGCATGTCCCTTTACTGTCCGTATTAACGGGGGTACAAAAAAATACTATGTATGTATGGTATGATAATACGGGAAACACTTTTGCATGTCCCTTTACTGTCCGTATTAACGTGGTAACAAAACAAAATGAAACTATGTATGTATGTATTAATACGGACACTTTTGCATGTCCCTTTTACTTGGTTTTTCCCGTTATTAACGGGGTACAAAATAAACTATGGTATGTATGTATATGATATGGGGGGGGGGGGGGGGGCACACTTTTGCATGTTCCCTTTACTGTCCGTATTAAAGGGGGGGTGGTAACCAGAATTGGAAATAAACTATGTATGTATGTTATGATAATACGGGATAATTTTTAAAAACACTTTTGCATGTCCCTTTTAACTGTCCGTATTAAAAACGGGGTACAAAATAAAACTATGTATGTATGTTATGATAATACGGACACTTTTGCATGTCCCTTTACTGGTCCGTATTAACAGGGGTACAAATAAACTATGTATGTGTATGTATGATAATACGGACACTTTTTGCATGTCCCCTTTTACTGTCCGTATTAAAATACAACGGGGTACAAAATAAAAAAAAAAAAAACTATGTATGTATGTATGGATAATACGGACACTTTTGCATGTCCCTTTACTGTCCGTATTTAACGGGGTACAAAATAAAACTATGTATGTATGTATGATAATACGGACACTTTTGCATGTCCCTTTTTTACTGTCCGTAATTAACGGGGTTCCACTGTAGTTATTTTCGTTCAATTTTGTGAAGATTGTGAAGATTGAACAATGCCGGCCCCAAAAAAAAAACCAAAATATTGGAATCCTCATTACCAAATAAAGAGTTGCGATATACTCAACCACTGACTTCCAGAGAAGCACATTCCAAAATACTGGTGAACACCCCGCCTTGGATTTGCAATCCTAATGTATCTCCCCTTGGGTGCTTGTTCTTGGCAGTAATACGGCCCACGTGTTTGTCTATATAATGTGTGATAAGTACCACCCTATTACCATTTACACACCGCCTGGGTCATCCCGTACGGACTACTCAAACTTGGTGAGATAAAAGTAATTTACAGGATATAAGCTGTATACAGAAATGAAGATATCAGAAATGATATATCTTTGTTGTAAATCTACTTCCACCCAAGGATCAAGATACCAACGCATGGGATAAGCGAAGCAGTAGTTCTGATGATCATTCCTTTCTGGTTCCAAGGAAAAAGGATAGTGTTGTCTTTGGGTTTGTGTTGGAAACGCGAAGACGCTGTTTTTCGAATAAAGCAATGTCCACGATTTCCCCAGTTTTGAAAAATCTTTTAAAAACAACAATATATAATTATCATATTAACTTACTTTACGTAATATATAATTATTATTTTTAACTTACTTTACGTATATAATTATTATATTAACTTAACTTTACGTATATCATTATTATTAATATTAACCTTGTTCAGATACTGTAATATATAATTTATCAATTAACTTACCTTTACGTAATATAATTTATTAGATTAAACTTTACGTATATAATTATATTATTAACTTTACGTAATATATAATTATTATATTAAACTTGCTTTACGCCAATATATAATTATCATATTAACTTTACTTTTACGTATATAATTATTTATATTAACTTACTTTACGTATATAATTATTATATTAACTTACTTTACGTAATATATTATTATCATATTAACTTACTTTACGTATATAATTATTATAGTAACTTACTTTACGATATAATTATTATATTAACTTACTTTACGTATATCATGATTATTATTATTTAACTGTGTTCAGGTACGTAATATATAATTATCATATTAACTTACTTTTACGTATATAATTATTATATAACTTACTTTACCTATATATATAATTATTATATTAACTTACTTTACGTATATAATTATTATATTATAGCTTACACTTACTTTTACGTATATCATTATTATATTAATTATTAACTTGTACGTTCAGTACGTTAAATATTATATTTATCATATAAACTTACTTTAACGTATATAAATGTCTATTATATTAACTTACTTTTACGGTAATATATAATTATTATATTAACTTGCTTTACGCAATATATAATAATCATGTTATAACTTACTTACGTATATACATTATTAATATGGAACTTATAATTACGTATATAATTATTATATTGACATTACTTTACGTATATAATTATTATATTAACTTACTTTACGTATTATAATTATTATATTAAACTTACTTTACGTATATAATGAATCATATTTAAACTTACTTTACGTATATAATTATCTTATATTAACTTACTTTACGTATATAATTATCATATTAACTTACTGTTACGTATATAATTATCATATTAGCTTACTTTACGTACGTAATATATAATATTATATTAACTTACTTTACGTATATAAGTTATCATATTACTTACTTTACGTATATAATTAATCATATTAGCTTACTTTACGTATAGAATTATCATATTCTCAACTTACTTTACGTATATAATTATCATATTTTACTTTACGTATATAATTATTATATTAACTTACTTTACGTTTATAATTATCATATTAACTTACTTTACGTAATATATAATTATCATATTAACTTACTTTACGTATATAATTATCATATTAGCTACTTTACGTATATAATTATTATATAACTTACTTTTACGTATATAATTATAACATATTAACTTACTTTACGTATATATAATAATTATATTAACTTACTTTTACGTTGTATAATTATCATATTAACTTACTTTACGTATATAATTATCATATTAACTTACTTTACGTGTATAGTTATCATATTAACTTACTTTAACGTATATATATTATCATATTTTTACTTTACGTATATAATTATTATATTAACTTACTTTACGTATATAATTATCATATTAACTTACTTTACGTAATATTATAATTATCATATTAACTTACTTTACGTATATAATTATCATATTAGCTTACTTTACGTATATAATTATTATATTAACTTACTTTACGTATATAATTATCATATTAACTTACTTTACGTAATATATAATAATTATTATTACCTTACTTTACGTGTATAATTAATCATATTAACTTACTTTACGTATATAATTATCATATTAACTTACTTTACGTGTATAGTTATCATATTAACTTACTTTACGTATATAATTATCATATTAACTTACTTTACGTATATAATTATTATATTAACTTATTTTACTTACGTAATATATAATAATTATATTAACTTACTTTACGTGTATAATTATCATATTAGCTTACTTTACGTATATAAATTATTATATTAACTTACTTTACGTATATATATAATAATTATATTAACTTACTTTACGTGTATAATTATCATATTAACTTACTTTACGTATATAATTATCATATTAACTTACTTTTACGTATATAATTTATTATATTAACTTACTTTACGTAATATATAATTATTATATTAGCTTCCTTTTATATAAATTTTTATTACTTTACAGTAACTAGTATGTATATGATTTGTTCTTGTTTGGTATTCTACTAGGCCTTAAAAATATGAAAAACTGCCCACACCCACTGTTTATAAAGGAATTCTCGTTTACCTGACAGAGATGTGTCTTGGTTTATTTGCTTATAAGTCAGAACTGTGTCAGGCCCACATTTTAAGATCAGTTAGCTGAAAGTTCATTGTAATGGGTATTTGCCGATTTAGAAACAGAAACGCTGCATCCTAGGTAGAAATGGTAATTGGTACGACAGGTAACTGATGTGTGGTCCTGTATGTCAGTTAATAGACACTACGTTGAACACCGTCCTGGATAAACCGTATGCCATTCTCATGTGACCATGTCCCATAGTAATACGAGACCAAATATGTCATGTTTATGGCACGTACGTGTAACGTGTATTGCCAACGTGTGAAAAGCGATACTAAGTGACTGTGTATTGACCCTGGTTGTAGAAAAAATGCCATACCGCATGTAGTTTTCGAAATCAGATGAGAGTATGAAGCCTTGAGGACTGGGTACTGAAATACAGGTAAAACAATAAGTAACGCACTACCGACCATGCACCACCACCAGCGGCCACCAGCCCACACCACCACCACCACCACGCGCACCAGACCACCACCACCACCACCATCATTTACCATGCACCACCACCAGCCACCATGCACCACCGACCATACACCACCACCTGCACCACACCCTGCACCACCACCACCACCCATACCCACCACCATGCACCACCACCACCACCTGACCACCATCACCAACCACCACCACCAACACCCATGCAACCACCACCACCACCATGCCACCATGCACCACCACCATGCAGTGCACCACCCATGCCACCATGCACCACCACCATTCACCACCACCACCACCATGCACCACCACCATGCCACTCACCACACCACCATGCACCACCACCATGGCACCACCACCACACACATGCACCACCACCATCACTCACCACCACCACCATGCACCACCACCATCGCACCACCATCCCACCACCATGCACCACCACCATGCACCACCACACCACCCCCTTCACCACCACCATGCACCACCACCACCCACCCCACACCACCACCATGCACCACACCACCACCACCAGGCACTCCCGCACCACCACCACCCGCACCACCACCATGCACCGACCACCACCTAATGCACCACACCACACCATTGTACCACCACCACAACACCACCCACCCGCACCACCCACACCCACACCATGCACCACACCACACTACCATGCAACCACCACCATGCACGCCCACCACCACTCACCACCACCACCATGCACCACCACCATGCACCACCACCATGCACCACCACCACCACCAGCCACACCCTAATAGCACCACCACCAGCCACCCACACCACCACCATGCACCAGCACCACCCACACCACCACCATGCACACCACCACGCACCACCACATGCACCACCACCACCACCATGCACCACCACCATGCACCACCCACCACCACTCACACCACCACCGCATGCACCACCACCATGCACCACCACCATGCACCACCACCACGACCATGCACCACCACCATGCATACCACACCACTCACCCACACCACCACCATGCACCACCACCACCACCCACACCACCACCATAAGCACCACCATCCACGCACCACCACCGATGCACCACCACCACCACCATGCACACCACCACCATGCCACTCACCACCACCACCATGCACCACCACCATGCCCACCACCATGCACCACCACCACCAATGCACCACCACCACCACCCACACCACCACCATGCACCACCACCACCACCATGCACCACCACCACCATGCACCACACCACCACCATGCACCACCACCACCACCACCCACACCACACCACACCACCACCCACACACCACCAACCCACACCAACCACCATGCTCACACCACCACCACCACCATGCACCACCACCACCATGCACCACCAACCTGCAAGCACCACCACCACCCACCACACCACCACCACCCCACCACACACCACCACCATGCACCACACCATGCAACCACCCACCTACCCTGCACCATGGCACCACCACCACTCATGGCAACCACCACCACCATGCACCACCACACCACCATGCACCCACACACCACCACCCAAGCACCACACACCATGCCCACCACCACCACCATGTATTGGCTGCACTCCACCACCACAGCATGCACACCACCACCATGCACCACCCACCACTCCACCACGCACCACACATCACCAACCACCCACTCCCCACCACCATGCAGCCACCACCACCATGCACCACCCATGCACGCCACATTCAACACCATTGCACCACCACCACCAGAGCACCACCACCACCATGCACCCGCCGACCACCACCATGTCACCACCATGCCACACCCACCACCAGGCACCCCCACCATGCACCACCACCCGCACCACACCACCACCACCACCCCATGCAACCACCACCATGCACCACCACCACCACCACCATGCACCACACCATGCACCACCACACCAACCACCATGCACCCAGCACCACCACCATGCACCACCACCACCATGCACCCCACCACCATGCACCAACCACACCACCACCCTCACACACCATGCATGCCCACCACCACCCACGCCTCATCCATGCACCACACATGACCACCACCACCACCACCATGCACCACCACCACCATGCACCACCACCACCATGCACCACACCACCACCACCACCACCACCACCACCATGCACCCACCACCCTCCACCACCACATGCACCACCCCACCACCATGCACCACCACCACACCACCCACACCTACCATTCACCACCACCATCATGGCCACCACCACCACCACCATGCACCCACCACCAATGCAGCACCACCACCACCGTCGCCACACCACCACCATGCACCACCACCACCACCCACCACCACTCCACCACCACCATGCACCAACCCACCACCCACACCACATGCACCACCACACCACACCACCACCATGCACCACCACCATGCACCAACCACCACCACCATGCACACCTCACCATGCACCACCACCATGCACCACCACAACCACCACCATGCACCACGGCACCACCATGCACCACCACCATGGCACCACCACGACCCCATGTGCACACCACCACCACCACCACCACCACCCACCATGCACCACCACCACCACAACCACCACCAACCACCACCCACCACCCATGCACACCACCACCATGCACCACCACCACCACCATGCACCACCACCATCCACCAGCACCGACCACCACCACCCACACACCACCCCACACCTCCACCACCATGGTCACCACCACCATGCCCACCACCATGCACCACCACCGCCCACCCACCATGCACCACCACCACCACCATGCACCACCACCATGCACCACCCCACACCCACCACCACCATGCACACACCACCACCATGCACCACCACCATGGCACCATACCACCACCACCGTGTGCCGACCACCACACCACCCGCCATGCACCACCACCACCACCATTGCACCACCACAACCACACACGCCCACCACCACTTGCACCACCACCACCATGCACATTGCACCCCACCACCACCATAGCACCACAAACCACACCACCATTGCACCACCACCCACCACCACCCTTCACCACACACCAGCCACCCACACCCCCACCACCACATGTTCACCACCACCAACACACACCCATGCACACCTCACCACCACCATGCACCACCACCACCACCCACACCACACCATGCACCGCCACCACCACCCACACCACCACCATGGCACCACCCACCACCCATGCACCACCCACAATGCACACCACCACCCATGCACCACCACCACCACCATCACCATGACCACCACCACCATGCACCCACCCCCACCACCTGCCCCCACCATGCACTCACCGACCATTGCACCACCACATGCAACACCATGCACCACCACACCACCACCATGCACCCACACATGCACCCACCACCACACCACCCCCACCACCATGCAACCACTACCACCACACCACCACCCGCCACACCACCACCATTGCACACCACCACCATGCCCCACCACTCACCACCACCACCATGCACCACCACCACCTACCACCCACCGCTACCACCACCACACCACTTGCACCACACCATTCACCACCATACCACCCACCCACCACACCACCACACCACCCACACGCACCACCACCACAACCACCACCTCCATGCACCACCACCACCACCCATGCAGCCAGACCATCACACCACCACCCACCACCACCACTCACACCCCCACCATGCACCACCCCATCCACCACCATGCACCACCACCACCATTGCACAACCACCATGCTCAGCACCCACCACCACCCACCACCAGCACCATTGCCCCCACCCCCACCACCACCCACACACCACCACCATGCATCCACCACCATTCACCACCACCATGCACCACTTCTTGTCACACCTCACCACATGCATGCCACCCACACTCACCACCATGCACACCACCACCCACCACCATGCACCACCACCATGCACCACCACCATGCTACCACCACTCGGCACCACCATGCACCCTACCACCGCAACGCACCCGCTACTACCACTCACCACTCACTAACCACCAGTACCGAATGCCCACCACCACCACCACCATCACCACCCACCCTGCACACCACCCAACCACTGCACACCACCACTCACACCACCACCCACCACCATGACAACCACCTCACCACCTACCATGCACCACCACCACCATGCCATCCACCTCACCACCGACCATGCACCAAACCACCAACCACCACCCACACCACCACTCCCAACTCACCATCCTTCACGCACCACCGGATGCACCAACCACCAACACCCACACCAACGACCATGCACCTACCACCCACCCACCCACTACCCGAATCCACACCCACACCACCACCGCCATGCCACGTACCATCCATGCACCACCCCCACACCACCACCATGCTACCACCACCATGGCCCACCACCATGCACCACCCGGACCGCCACCACTCACCCACCCCACCATACCCCATGCCACCACCACCCACCATGCACCACCACCACCCCATGGCCCACAACCATGGCACCAACACCCATGCACCCACCAACACCACCCACATCACCACACTATGCTCACCACCCCCACGCTACCCACACTCCACCACCGTGGCCCATAAGCACCACCACCTCAGCACCACCCACTCCACACCGACCACCATGTTCACCACCATTCCCAATCCGCACCACCACATGGCACCCACCACCCCCACCAACCCACCCACACCACCCCCATTTGCACCACCACCTCCATGCACCACCACCCTACCACCCACACCACCACCATCACCATCGCACCCAGCTGTGATCACCCCATCAACTACATTCACCAACCATTCAATCAACAGCAACAACGCAACAACAATAACAAACAGCACATCAACACTCCCCTACCACCAACAACACACAACACACGACCACGAGCACCATCATCATCCACCACCAACACAAAACAACAACAACAAACATAGCAACATACACAAACAAACAATAATAACAACAACAACAAGCAAACAACCTCAAGCACCATCATGCACCATGCACAACAACAGCAGCAAACAAACCACAACAAAGAACAACAACCAACATCACACAACAGCCAAACAAACAACACCATCAACAATTCAATAAAACCCAAAGCAACAAAACCACCACCATCACCACCACCCAATGCACAATAAAACAACATCAACACCTACACACCATCCACCAGTCACAACCCTAATCACCAACCCGTGCATCACCGTACCATGCCACCACCCATCAACCACTACACCAACAACAACAACCACCACTCCACTCGCATCACGATTCACCACCATAAACCTAACACCATACAACAACAGTAACAACACCCACCAACAACCGCATCACCACTCATCAGCACCACAATACTCACACCAACTACCAACCCGCGTCACCACCATACAACATCATGCACCACCATCAACACCAACAAACAACAACAACACAAACCCACCAGCCACCACCATCAACATCATGCACCACCGAGCACCATCAACAACAACAGTGTGTGTCACCACCAACACCCACCAACAAACAACAACAACACCACCACAACCCCCACCCGCATCACCACCATCAACACCATGCACCACCATCAAACACCAACACACAGCAACACCACCAACACCCCACAACAGCAACAGCACCACACACACCCCCCACCCCCCGCATCTCCAACAATCAACACAATGCAACCACCATCAAACACCAACAACAAACAGCAACACCACCACAAACAACACAACAGCAACAACACCACCACCCTCATCACCACCGCTAACCACACGCATCACCAACCATCAGCCCAACACAACGCAACAACAACACCACAACCCGCGCAGCAATCACCACCAGTGCACACCACCACAACAACAC